>JBAMYA010042314.1:0-14573 GCA_037176975.1 Arrhamphus sclerolepis
TCATCTACTTTGATCTCTCTCTCTCTCTCTCTCTCTCTCTCTCTCTCTGTATATATATATATATATATATATATATGTACACATATATATACATATATATGTATGTATGTGTTAAGTGAGACTTAATATTTTATGCCTAAATGAGAATCTGCAAATTGTTTCTGTTGGCTATAAGGAAAGTTTATATCATCAAAAGAAACAGCTGCCACTTCAACAGAGTCAACCCCACAGGAGTAAGTGAAATATGAATGCACATGATGCATTACATTCTACATACAGGTGGATTAAAAAAACAAAAAAACAAAAGCAAGATGTGACTTTGCAGCTTGATTCTATATCTTTTAGTCTGTGGAAATCGCTTACTGAAAGAATATAATAGAAAGCCTTCAAACACTTGACATTTGAATCTGGCAAGGAAAACAGTATGAATTTGGACAGAGGGAAGATAGGAGATTCATAGTTCATTTTTCAAAAGACATCAACTTTTAACAGAAAATCTCAGCCCAGACTCACAATAAATTAGGTGAATACGTCAAAATGTCAGAAATCTAGTTATTTTACGATGAAAGTACAGAAATGCATCCATCCATCATTTATACACGATTCTTACAATTCAGGTCTACTTATTTTGTTACTTATTCTTGTGTGTCTGATTTTTTTTTTTTTTTTTGGTTTGTTTTTTTATATGACAGCATTCAGGACACACTCATACAGAGCTGTGAAAAGGTATCACACTTAACATATTTGACATGTTTGCTTATCATATGCATTTTTCTTCTCTTTTCTTTTCTAAATATGTTTGTTGGTTTTGTTTTATTCTTATGTGTATCTAACCTCAACCAAGTTTTGTTTTTTGTTTTTTTCTTATGTCCATATTCCAGTTGTAGCTGACAGAAGTGTAGAAAAGGGCAGGAGCTTGGTCCTGTGGTCCTCTGGTGGTCAAGCGGGAATTGTGAACTCCTCTCCCACCTATGCATCTGGTGAACATAACTCATCTCATTACTGCTCTCATTACTACTTCTGAACTCAAAAAGCACAGCCTTCAGCAGATCCGCCACCCTGTATTTCACTGAAACCTAGCTCAATGAGACTACGGCTGCCAGGCCTCCAGCTGTGCTGATGGGACGTTTTGGAGCTCTCAGGAAAAACAAAGGGAGGTGGAATCGGCTTTTTCATAAACAAAGGTTGGTGTATTGATGTCACAGTGTTGAAGAAGTTGTGTAGCCCTCACTTTTTTAATGAACTGCTGACTACTGGGGTTTACATCCCACTTCAGACCTCCATAACGAGGGCATCACAAAAGCTGGCTGACCATATATCGTATATGGAGAGGAAACATCCAGGCTTCTTGCTCATCATTCTGGGAGACTTTAACCGAGTGAATCTCACCCACCAACTCCCAAAATGCAGGCAGTGTCATGGTTTAGGTTTTAGTTCTGGGTTGTGTTCAGTGTTGGTGTTTTGGATCCTAGTTTTCATGTCGCAGACCTTTTCTGTTTCTGTTAGCTTTACTTCCTGTTTTCTGTTGAAGTCCTGTCTGTGTCTAGTTATATTCTATTTGACTTTCCTGATCCTCGTTTCCCTGATGTGTTTCACCTGTGTCTTGTAAGCTCCTTGTCTGTCTTTCCCTCTTTGATGGCCTGTACTGTTTGCTTCCATGCTCCTGAGTCCTGTGTTGTGTAGTGATTTTGGTTAGTTTCCCTTGCCTTGTTTTGAGTTTTAGTTCTGGTTTTGCTTTGTTTTAGATTTTGGATTTTTCCTGCCCTGGCAGCATTTTGTGTTTCATGTGGCCACTCTGAAAATAAATCCCTTTATTGGATTATTCCTGCCTCCTGCCTGCTCTCCTGCGTTTGGGTCCTATGCAACCTCCATTACATGACAGGTGGCATATAAAGTGTCCGACCAAGGACACAGACACTCTGAGGCTGCTTATTCCTTCACAATTATAGGACTTTCTGATCACCATCTGCTTCATCTCATCCCAGTCTACAAGCACAAATTAAAAACTTCTAAGCATGTGGTAAGGATGGCAAAGAGGTGGCCCTGTACAAGCATGCCAGAAACAAGCTGACAAAGGAAATCAAGGAAGCTGAGAGGAGCAATGGTGAGAAACTGAAGAGCAATCTCTCTCAGCCAACAACCCCACATCAGTCTGGAGAACCCTGCACCACATCCACTGCAGGAGACCATACCACAACCTGTGGAAAACTTTCAACTGGCAGACAACCTGAATGACTTCTACTGCAGGTTTATTTCTGACTGATGCCTGCTGAGTCTTTGATCCTTCATGTACTCGAACCTCAGGAAATCTGTGGAAACCTTGTTTCTTTGATCAATCTGATCTGTTCTTACAGTCATGAACAACATGTGTATGTGGTATTTAAAGACTTTTCAATGGCCACTTCAGCCCCTGACATCTGTGGTCATGAAGTCCAGGTGGTGTTGAGCCTCCTGGAGGACATCACTCCCTCCTGGACCCATTGCAGGTTGTCTACCAAGAGGATGATGCACCTAATGTGAGTCTACATTACATCCTGCAGCATCTGGACTTCCGAGGGACGTATGTCATGTTTCTGTTTGTGAATTTCAGCTCAGCATACAACACTATCACCTGAAATGGACTTTGCACGTAGCTGAAGTCCGTATGACGGCACAGCAGAGGTTGCACTACCCAAGACAGCTCAGTAAGTTTAACCTGCCCCAGGAGCTGCAGATTACCTTCCACTCTGCCATCATCCAGTCTGCTCTGTGTTGGTCTGTGTGGTTTGGATCAGCCACCAAACAGGACAAGTGCAGACAGCAACAGACAGTAGGGTGTACAGAGGACATAACTGTGACCTATCTTCACTCCATCCAGGACCAGGACGGGTCCAGGGTCAGGAAATGGACAGGGAACATTGACCTTCACATCCACAAAAACAAAAAAAACAGGCCATCACAGAGACAGTTTCTTCCTCTGTCACTCTGCTGAAATAATCAGTGTCAGAGGAATATTGTGCAATATCTCATGTCTGTAAATATTGGTTCTGTCTTGTATATAGTGTAGATATTTTCATCCTCTAGCTTTTATTCAATTTAATTTATTACATTTTTTTTCTACGCTAAACCCTGAGAGACAAAGTCTGACAGGATCAAATTCCTTGTTTATTTGAAGAAACCTGGGAAATAGAGCAGATTCTGATTCTCGAACCCACACTCTCCTCTACTTCAATGTTATTCAGCATGTAAATGTGCAGCTGCACATCTGTGACATTTTAATGTAATGCAAAATGTTGCCATATTATAATTTGCAATGGAACACATGGCATGTTTTTGGAGCCTTGAAAATTGAGCAATATATGAGAGATTGAGTATCAGTAACAGTTTTATGTTAGTTTTATGTTTTTGAAGACTAAAGTATAACATTTTACTACTTTTCATATTTGTTTGGATATATATCCAGGAATTGATTGTAAGATATCATATTAATTTTTTTTAATCTTTAGAAACAGAATACAGTAGTACAGTTGTATGCAGCAAAATTGCAGAAAAAGAGCCTCAGGAACACTTGGAGAAATCACTGAACACAGTTCGCCATGCAATCCACAAATTTAAGTTGTATCACACAAAAGAAAAGCCTAATGTGAACACAGAAATCCAGGTCTGGAGCAAAATGGAAAACTATTTTTTGGAAACCATGGACACCATGTCCTGCAGACTAACGAGGAGAGCTTGTTACTGAGAGCCTTCTGTGGGGTGTTTACTTGATATTGTAAATTATGAAGAAACTTGATAAAATGATATCAAATGAAGGCCATGTCAGTGCAGAATCATGGTTAACTGTGACAGATGGAATCAGCTTCAAAACCATATTTTATGTCCAAATCCTCTCCTTCATTATAAGAAGATGAAGGCAAAGCTGGGGAAGAGATGCAACTGCTCCACTGTAGAATAGGGTGGAAGACTGAAGGTTTCAGAATGCAGTGATGAAAAGGAAGCTCAAAATGTAGTTGTAGTTTTAGTTTGTCCTGTTGGTCTTGATTTTATATCAACCCTCTCCCTGTACCATTTTCCTTCCTCTGTCCTCTCTCATACTTCTTTCTCAATGTCTTTTCCTTTTTCAGCTGTTGTTCTCACTCTTTCATGTGTTTTCCTCGATCAGCTGTGCTCTTGCTGTCAGAAAGTGACAGAAAGCATAATGGAATTTCCTTGAACGACTTTAAAGATCCATCTTGGAATCATTTTCATGCCGAGTCAAGAGGAAGGTCAGCTAATGTGTTTCTCTGCGATGTTTAGTTTAAGGTCAAAAAGAGGGACAACGTATGGTTGAATTCCTCAATACTTTTTCAGAAGAGCTCTTCATTTACTGTTCAAATGTTCTTTTGTACATCTACATGTGCAGGTTTTAAGTAAGAGAAACTATGAAGGTAAATAGCTGAGCAGCACTGCCCATGTTAAGAAACATACCCACACCCCTGAGATTATGCATTCACTTCTGTCATTCATTTCTCCTGAGTTTTTTTCTGCATGCTGCTGCTGTGTGTGTATGTGTGTGTGTGTGTGTCCTCTGTGCTGGCAGAAAGTGTAGGATACTGATAAGCAGGGTAGAGCCTATTAGCCTGTTTGGCCTGTAGCCTGAATGTCACTTATGATTTTCTGTTTCTGGTCACAAACCCCTAGCACAGTTATGTGAGTGCTGGTGGAATATGGGGTGGTTCCCATCACATGTATTTTCTCAGTTCATTAACCTCAATCTTTGCAATCACAAGCCTGGCTTTCTATTCATCATCTGTTGTTATTCAGGCCCTTCTCTCTTGTTGTGTACTGGAGTTTGCCTCTAGTAGTCTGCCACAGGGACTGTTGTCTTCCAATGGGGAAATTAAGCATTCAGTGTTTTAATCTGCATTTTTTTAAAGAAATCCAAAGATTGGACCTTTTTTTATTATTAGTCCTTCATTGTTCTTCTCTTCTCTAAAAAGATCCTTTGTTGACCGCCTTGACCAAGAAAAACCAAGATAATTTAGAAGGCAAAGATGAATACAAGTTGGTGAATATGCTTCTTACTGGTAGAATACTCTGCATGACACTTAAAAAAAAGGAAAGGAAAACACCTCACCCATCCTGAGGAACAACTCCGATAAAATATCTACTGACTTCTCAAGTCTTGGGCACTATTCCTATTCAGTTCCCCAACTGAATAGGGTCAAGATGTGGTTTGTATCTGTAACATCTATTCTAAAATGAACAGGTAGACAGTGAAATGATGCCAGAACTGGGATTATATCCTCACATTTTCTTTTCCCATTTAAGAGCTGAGCGACAGAATCTAGCACTTACTGGAGATGACGAAGCGCCAGTTGTTCTTAAGGCCACATACTGAACAAAGAACTGCAATTTTGTTGTGAAAACATGTGTGGCTTTTTTCAAAATTATAAGCATGGCTTTACTTTGGCCAACAGTCATAACTGAAAAAAAATAAATAAATAAAAAGTGACCCCTCCAGAACACAGAATTTTGGAGTACTTAAATGAGTCACAATAATGCACTACACTAAGGCTTGCAATATGCAATTTGCTGTCCAATTACACTGTAATGGAAAAAACATGTCTTGATTCTTTTTTCACTTATTGAGATGTGATATTTGCTGAGAGGATGAGACTGAAATTAATTGAAAGTAAGTGACTGAGAGAGGAGAACTTGTTTACTTATTATAATTTGCTTTGAATGTCACAGGAGAATGTTATTCAGATTGTCATGACATTTTATTGTTCATTTACTTGAGCAACTCTGAGTCAAGCTCATTTGACAACATGAAAAAGTAAATATATATGTAAAATTAAAAATATATTATTATTATTAGTAATAGTAGTAGTAGTAGTATTTAGAGCTTTGTACAGTTCTTGAAATTCTTTGCCAAGACAGGGCAAGAGAACAGAAACCTGCCGTAATATTTATTTTTCATATCATAAGTTTGTACCTAAACTTTCTTATTTCATTTGCTGTTCCAAAAGTCTGTAGGTCTAGAAAGGGAGGCAGAGTCTTTAGCTATCAGGCCCCTCTATTATGGGATAAACTCTCGTCCTTGGTCCAGGAGGCAGGCGGCTTAAGACCTTCCTACTTTATAAAGCCTTTATCTCTGTAGCCTCATAGATAACAACGCATTTATATTGTCCAGTGTATTCCAGGGACCACTCAAGGCACTTAGACCACTTCCTAGCTATGCTGCTGTAGACCGAGGCTGCTGAGGGTAGCTCCTATTGTGCACTGAGCATCTTCACCCTGTCTATCTTATCTCAGTCTGATTGTCCTGAATCATTCAATTGCATCAGATAAACTCTACTTTCAACCAATGTTTTTTGCAACCGATACTAAGCAAAGTGATCGGCTTTATTGAATCCCACTTTCCACTGTTCAGAATGCTGGAGGCAGATGTTAGGCATAAGTGCTGGCAGCAAGCACAGAAATATCCAATCCTTTGATAAAGGATGATCCAAAGAAAGATGAACTAAGGAACCATAGACAGCCTCATAAATATAATAAATATTTTTGCTTATTAAAGGATGTGTAGGACATTGCTATATTACCTGACGTTTTGTTTACACTCTGATGGCAATTTTATAATACAATTTAATGAAACAATTTTATGCTTTCATAGCAAATTGAATGAAATGCCTCTGGAGGCTGCAGGAATCTTCAAAAGAGGAAAAACAAAATCCATTGTGAATGATTCTGGTAAAAAGAATGACAGTGTTTGTATGTTTCTATGACTTGGAAGTGTGGCTTCATACGTAGATCAAAATGAAGGGGTTTGTACCAAGCGCCACCATCCCTAATTACAGGCTGAGTTCTACCAAGAAGTGGAGTTTTTTTTTTGAAGTTCCTCGACTGACCAATGGGAGCTAGCTTCAAAACAGATCAAATCTCCATTGGGGAAACATGAGACAATAAACAGCCTGGTACAAAAAAAGAAAAAAAAAGAAAGGGAGTAGCTGTCTCTATAGTTATACAAATCTACAAAGATTCCTTTTTTGTACCATATCACATAAAATTATATAAAGCAACAAAGTGTATTTTATTGGCGGTTGGCTAAACAATAGCTAACTGTCATTATTTAAGCTACTTAGCACTTCACATTATATTGACTACTGACGTATGAACAAAAACATAACAGAGCAGAGTCATAATTTAAAAACAATATGTTTTATTGTGCTTGTGTGCTTTGTTCATTGTGGTCTGAGGGCAGTAAAAATGCAACGCGTGTACGCAGGCCGATGATGGGAGGGTCCTAGCATAGCTCTGTCAATCTTTAAGCTCTGGCAGCTCTCATTTCGCTTTGGTAGCAACACTTGAAATGAAGATGTTTGCATAGATTTGATCAAAATGAAAGTAAATGAATCATAACAATCAACCTGGGTTAACATAAAATAATCCAGCCAAGCAAAATTAGCTAACCATAAGTGGGAATGTTCCAGCCGGCTTCACAGCGACTCTCATTCTGAACCTTTTGAAACATGGCGCCACATAGTAGGAAAAAGAGGCTTCAGAATCGCTCTGCTGGTGACAACATAGAGGATTATTTGGTAATTATACAGACTATGGTTTCTACTCTTAATGTTTTTTCCACCTCTTAGACTATTCAGGGATAATATATCTCCAGATGCACGCCAAACCTTTGAACAACAGTTTATTGAGTTGAACTGTAAGTGTAATGTAAGTCTGCCTATCATATAGCGTAGCAGAGAAAAACATTTGGTAGAGTTTTAGAAATCATGATAAACCTCTAACATGTGACAGTTTTTCTTGATATTGTGTGAATAACATAATTATAATCCAAAACAGTAATGCTTAAATTGAGTGGAACTACTGGCGGTTCCAAACATCAAACTGTGACTGTGTGTCACAGGAGTTGAAAGTCTCTATATAACGCTGGCTCAGTGAAAGACCAGATTAATGTGGACCATTTTCCAGTTTAATCAAATCTACTTTCTGTAACCTAAGCATGTCCTTGCACAAAGCAGTTGATTGTTTTTGTAGAGGCTGAATATGCCTACATAAACGTGTGCATTATTAATACCAACTCTAAACTACAAATAAGCTTGTAAAGCTTTTTTGGAATAACAACCCTCACTTTTATTTGCATTTAGCCTTGATACTGACTTGTACCCAGTTCTCTGCTTTATGAGCACTGGCACATTGCATCAAAATAAGCATTTCCAAATGAAGACAAAATTAGATTGATTAGATTGTCATAAAAAAATAAATAAGACTGAGAAGGAGGTGGATATTTTTCTAGCTACAATCTCTCACAGGCAATACATATTAATTTTACACCCTGCTCTCCTGAACCAGCACAGCAGAACTGATGGGCTTAGTTTATTTGCTATTGATCAGAGAAGAATATCAGATGTGCTCTTGTTGTCTTTTATCTCAGCACAGGACACATATGGTTAAAGGGGAACGTAGTTTTTTTTTTGTTTGCTTTTTTTTACTTTCTTCACACCTGAAGAATGTCTTGTATTTGTGAAAATGTAATTTGTCAATATTTGCAAAGGCGGCTGTCTGTATTTGTCCCATTACCTCATCATTTTTTTCATTCTTACACATGATGCAAAACAGATTGTTGATGTTATTTATATATTTGTTAGTGATATCCTTTCTAAACTCCAGAGTACTAACATTTGTTAGTTACCAGTTTTTGTATGCGTAATCCAATCTTTAATCAGCATTTCCAGCGTGGCTTCTGGACGCTTTGAGAAGCTCTTTTGTTGCCCCCAGAGGTTCATTGCAACTGCAGCAGTGGAACTCTCTCAGCCGTCATCAGCGATTGATTCATTAGCAAGCTTCAAGTGCATTTTTATGAGTGTCATTTTTGTTTTAAATTGAGGGACATAATCCAATGAAATGAAGCATAGATAATGGGCAGTAAGTTTTAACCTCAATCTCGTAAGTTAATGAGTAAAACAAAAAAACACCCCTTTCTGCAGCTAAATTGGTCTCACTTTCATGATCCATATCTGAGTGATTAGATGAAAAGCACAACTGACTCAAGCTGAAATTGTGATTTAATCTGATCAGAAGAGGAAAAAAAATCCCCCTCGGTTTCATTTCAATACTTGCTTCTGAAAAATGACTGGATAGCTTTACTGTACAATAATTACTCAACTAGAAGATGTGTGAGTGTGATGTCAGACATATTCATCCTCCAGAGCTCTCACTGTGACACTTCAGACGAGCAGCAAACTCTCTGCTGACATTGTTTGAATTGTAAAGCATGTGAGGTGGAACCAGGCCTCCCTCAACCAATCACACTGAAGATAATCCAATAGGGAGAGGGGGAGTTGTATTCTCAGGAGGGCTCATTACTGCTCTCACGCTATTGGTTGAGAGACATTGGAGGAAAAAATAATAATTGAAAGGCTGTGGGATTTGATGCTAAATTCTGTCAGAGTGACAGTTTATTGGGAAAAAAAATCTTTTGGTTACTGATTAAAATCAGGGGAAAAATCAATATCATTTAAATAATAGGTAGTACGGTGTATTAAAGGTCTTTAAATTTTATATTTAACAGAATTTAGTTGTACAAATAGCAAACAAACAGGGAATTTGTGATAAAATATTTGTTAAAAATAAGAAGATTAAGACAAGAAAATATCTATGAAAAGAGCACACTTAGCAATATTGACAATATTGAGATTTAGCCTTGGCAGTCAGTACATCTTATTTAAAGTGAAAAGCTTTCATTTGTATTTTAGTCAATGTGTTAATTAATAAGAGGCAAAGCATTAGGAAAATGTATTTGTAGGGTGAGATAGAAAAAGAAACACTCTTGTTAAAGCGCAGGGAAAAGAACGTACAGAGCACATTACATAACAAATCAATAAGAAAAACAAGAAAAGGGAGAGTAAACAAAACAAATACTTAATATAAACACAAGAAACTTGTGTTCTGTAGAAAGGAAAAGCACTCAGTAAAAGACGTTGACATCATAAATTATGTCCAGTGTGCAGGTGGGGCATGGTGGCTGCTCGACCACACCAACACAACAACAACAGAAACAAACAAACAAAAACAAAAACTCCATTATCTACACTACAAAATGGCTACCTTCACTATACTGCCAGTAAAATGGCAACTTCCTTACAAAATGGCCACCACCGACCAAAACCAGTTTTGTCACCTTCAGCAAAGCCATACGACCCACATATAAACTCCAGGTAGTGATATCAGTGGGTGAGTACAGCTAATAATATCCCAGGGATGTGTGATACTTACTATAGTGGCACTAAATCTAGTGCAACAGGGCACTCTGAGCCTCCACTGACGCATTTGGTTTTGGTTTTTAACTTCAATCTGCTAGGGGTTTTATCTAAATTTCAGTGTTTTCTTGCTTTGCACAACCTTTCACTCTCATTTGATAAAAAAACAATCCCTGACCTCAACATTTGAAACATATGAGACTGTTTCAAAATGTAATGTGAAACAAAGATTGATGATTGTTCTTATTTTACTTATATCTGGAAATGTGCAACCAAACCCTGGACCTGAGTTGAATTGGGTCCAGTCCCCTGCTGATTTCAAATCAATGCCTGGGTTAAAATTTGTCCATCTTAATGTGCGCAGCTTATTATCAAAATGGATATGGTAAGAATTTGGGTGAAATCAACCGACGCAGATATTGTGATCATTTCTGAAACATGGCTATCCAAATCTATTTCTAATGGTGACATCAGCATACTTGGATACAATGTTTATCGTACGGATAGGCCCAAGAAAGGTGGTGGTGTAGCCATCTATGTAAAATCAAGAT
This sequence comes from Arrhamphus sclerolepis, assembly GCA_037176975.1. Taxonomy (NCBI): domain Eukaryota; kingdom Metazoa; phylum Chordata; class Actinopteri; order Beloniformes; family Hemiramphidae; genus Arrhamphus; species Arrhamphus sclerolepis. Next base: position 10,787 of record JBAMYA010042314.1, read on the forward strand.
TTGATGTACAAATTGCTTTACTGGAGTCCATTTCTAAGCAAATGGAGTTTTTGGCTTTGAATGTAAAAATAGTTAAGTCCCTCTCTATAACTGTCGTGGGGTGCTACAGGCCTCCATCTGCCACCAAAGAAGCATTATCATCTCTACAGCATCATTTGTCCAAATCAAATTATAAAGAACTCTTATTGGCCGGAGACTTAAACTGGGACTGGCCTCTGGTGAATTTGAATCTTTTTGTGACTCTATTAATCTTAGCCAGTTGGTCAACCTACCCACAAGGCCAAATATAAAGAATCCTGATAAGTCCACCTTCATTGATTTATTCTTAACAAATGTCCCTCATAAGTTTTCTTCACTGGGTGTATTCTGCAATGATTTAAGTGATCATCGTGTTGTTGCTACTTGCAGGAACACTAAAATTCCCAAATGCAATCCACGTATTATTTGCAAGAGAAATTTAAAAACATTTAATGAGCAAGCTTATCATCATGATTTGTCCTTGGTAAATTGGGGGCAATTGAGTTTGGTGCCAGATGTTGAGCTGGCTTGGGCATATTTTAAGGAAAGTTTTATGAACATTGTAAATAAACATGCTCCCATTAGGAAATTTAGAGTTAAGGGACGGGAGAACACTTGGTTTTCTCCAGATCTGTCAGATGCCGTCAATTAGCGAAATCTGGCATGGGCCAAAGCCAGGAAAGAGGACTCTCCATCTGACTTGTCTAATTTTAGGCATTTGAGGAAAAAAATGTACTTCTCTTATCAGGAAGGCAAAATCAGAATATTACTTATCTGTCACAACAGAAAACCTCAACAATCCACAGAAATTTTGGAAAATGATGAAGTCTCTATCTGTAAATAGAAGACCTCAGGCTCTTCCAAAATATGTCTTAAAAGACTCTGTCCCTGTCTATGATAGCGCCGAAGTCCTAAATAGCTTCAACAAGCATTTTGTAGCCACTGGTTCTCTGTTTGACTCTACAGGAGCAGCCACTGCAACTCCCTGCACAGAACCTCCAATGTTTTCTGGAGAGCTTTTTAATTTTGTTCCTTTTACTGTGCAGGAAGTGCATAAAGCTCTCAAAGCATTAGATCACAGGAAACCCCCTGGACCAGACTTGATAGAGCCCTACTTTTTGAAAATAGCAGCAGATTATGTAGCTCAGCCACTTACAGATCTTTTTAATCTCTCAATCCAAAACAAAGAAATACCAGTCATTTGGAAGTCTGCTTTTGTTACCCCTCTATTAAAAGGAGGTGATCCAGCTGTTTTAACTAACTACAGACCAATATCGAATTTGTGTGTCCTGTCAAAAGTTCTTGAATCTCTTGTCTGTGATCAACTAAAAGAGTTTCTGTACTGTAACGACCTTCTTTCTAAATTTCAATCCGGCTTCAGGAAAAAGCATAGTACCATCACGGCTGCTACAAAAGTGATAAATGATATTCTTGTTGCTCTCGATAAGAAAACAATACTGCGCTTCCCTTTGTATTGATCTGTCAAAAGCTTTTGACACTGTGGATCGCACTGTTTTAAAGCATAGGCTTCTTTCTTTGGAACTATCTAATCATGCCGTTTCCTGGTTCACAAATGATCTGAGTGACAGGAGTCAGTGTGATGGTTTGCATTCTGAATTTTTGAATGTCCACAAGGGGGTGCCACATGGTTCAATATTAGGACCCCTCCTGTTCATCATGTATATTAATGATTTAGGACAAAATGTGACTGACGCTGATATGCATTTTTACGCTGATGACACAATCATTTATTGTTTTGGTTTGGACCCTGTTAAAGCTGTAGAATCTTTGCAGAAAGCTAGAAGTGCATTTTTAAAACTGATATTTATTCTTCAAACAAATTCATCAAACATAGATTTAAACTAGAAACTGATAACTGTTATCTATGTGATGATCATGAAGCAATAGAACATTTGATTTATTATTGTGAATTAGTACAAAACAGATGGCAATCCTTTCATGACATTATGATCACAAAATCCAAAATATTAACCCCCTTTTTTATTCAAAATGTATTGCTTTATTTGTGATGATAAAATAGATGATTTCCTTATTAATAATATCATGATAATATTAAAGTATTATATACACAAATATTGTTATACCAAATCCAGACCATTGTGGACAGTTTTCCTGCAGGAACTCCAATTTGCTGAAACTTTAATTGAAGACACTTGAAAATCCTCAGGCCATCAGTCGATATAGCTCTTTGTCTGATTTAACAAAGCCTTGTTTTATTTTGTTTTTTTCTATTTTAATATTTATAGTCATTTTCTGGTTCATCCCATATGTTCATTTGTACTCATAAGAGCATTGTTGTGTGTTATTAGTGTCATAGAAGATGACATAAAAGATTCAAAGTCCTTTTACAACACAAATAAACCTAGATCAATGGATCAAAAAAAAAATCTAGACTTCACTGCTTTTACTTAGTTTAAACAAACTTAAGTTAAAAACCGTTGTGATTACGCCTAAAGCAAAAATGAAAAACACAAACTTTTCCAAATTTCCATTTCTGAGATAAAGCAAATATGGATGGGTGGGATGACAGTACTCTACAAATACTGGATTTACATAAAAGTGTTTTATTTGTCTTCTTCCTAATTCTCCTTGAAACAGTGGTCAAGACTGAGGTTGGATGCTGATTCCATAATAGAGGAGCCTGATGGCTTTGCAATTTTTTGGTTTGATACATAATTCCATATATTTTGCGTCATAGTTTTGATGTCTTCGGTATGTATCTGCAATGTAGAAAGGAATAAAAATACAGAAGAAACATTTAGTGAGAAGGTGTGTCCAAACTTTTAACTGGTAGTGTATTTGTAAATCTGATTCTGATGGAGTCAGTGCCTCACCAGTCATGAACCTCATCACACGTCACTGGTAAACACACACACGAGCATATCAATATATGTGTATACTCATACATACACATACACACACACTATATTGCCAAAGGTATTCGCTCACCCATCCAAATAACTTAAATCATCCAATCACATCCATGGCCACAGGTTATAAAACCAAGCACCTAGGCATGCAAACATTTGTGAAAGAATGAGTCGCTCTCAGGAGCTCAGTGAATTCCAGCGTGGTGCTGTGATAGGATGCTACCTGTGCAACAAGTCCAGTCGTGAAATTTCCTTACTCCTAAATATGCGGTATTATGACAAAGAGGAAGGGATTGGGAATGACAGCAACTCAGCCACGAAGTAGTAGGCCATGTAAACTGGCGGAGCGGGAAGTGTAGAAGTTGCCACCTTTCTGCAGAGTCAATCACTAGAGACCTCCACATCAAGAGATTTTGGGAAATTCCATGCTCCCAACTTTGTGGGAACATTTTGGAGATGGCTCCTTCCTCTTCCAACATGACTGTGCACCAGTACACAAAGGAAGGTCCATAAAGACATGGATGAGAGAGTTTGGTATGGATGAACTTGACTGGCCTGCACACAGTCCTGACCTCAACCCGATAGAACACCTTTGAGATGAATTAGAGTGGAGACTGAGAGCCAGGCCTTCTCATCCAACATCAGTGTGATCTCACAAATACACTTCTGGAAGAATGGTCAAAATTTCCCATAAACATGACTCTAAACTGTGTGGACAGCCTTCCCAGAAGAGTTGAAGCTGTTATAGCTGCAAAGAGACCGCTGTCATATTGAACCCTATGGATTAATAATGTTACTTAATTTCATATGGGAGTCAAGGCAGGTCAGCAAATGCTCAAATAATTTTGGTGTACATATGTGTGTGTGTGATATATATA
>JBAMYA010042315.1:0-14572 GCA_037176975.1 Arrhamphus sclerolepis
ATAGGCTCCAGCAGACCCCCGTGACCCTGCACAGGACATAGCGGGTATAGATGATGGATGGATGGATGGATGGATGTCTAAGGGTGTATTCACATCAGGAAGATCAGTTCACTTGCTTTGGTCCAGACAAAATATATATATATTTTTTTTCTTTGGAGAAGTTCGCTTTCACATTGTGCATTATCGCAAGTGGACCAAAATTTGTAACCAAAACCGTGTGTGCTGAAGGTCATTCAACCATTGGACAAAAACACGGAGGGGGGTGGGGTAAAGGAGGAATGATAGCATCTTGCACCTTAATGTACTTTTGGCAAAACTTTTTTTTTAAACTTTCATGCAACATTGTGCAGGAAACTACTGGAATCCTCTGTCCTTCTTTCGTTTTCTGAACATGCTGTATACCTCAGCATTTTGGAACATTTTCTTCTCGCAGTTGTGCTACATAAACATCTATGGAGTTTGAACAGTCCCAATACTCACAAATGCGTTTGGAACCGTTCCAAGACCAAGTCTTCAGCTGGGTCTCAGATAACTTGTTTGGTTCGCACAAGGTCCGAACCAGAGGAGGAAACAAATTTGAGTTTGTTTTGAGCTAACTAAACAAGGCAGGTGTGAATATAAAGAACAGATCAGATGTTAAAACTGAGACACTTTACCATGTCATGGAAGATTTGACAACTAATTAGGTTAATTGGTAACAAAACAAGTTTCAGTATCTTGGGGTCTTGTTCACGAGTGAGGGAAGAATGGAACAGGAGATTGGTAGATGGATCGGTGCAGCATCCCCAGTCATGCAGGCTGTGTATTGGTCTGTCGTGGTGAGGAGAGAGTTGAGCCAAAAGCCAAGACTCTCTGTTAACAGGTCATTCTTTTTAGGAACCATCGACTTTCTTTGTTGCAGACTAAAGAAAAGAGGAATGATCAGGACTGTCAGTTATCGACCGCCTTCTTAACTGGAATCAGCGTTGGTGCTGAAAAGTTCATATTGGTCAATCCCTAGTTTTTACTGAGTCAAGCTCTGGGTTTCTATATAAATAGATTGAATTGACTTGAATTGATGCTCCATCCCAGATGCCTCAAAGCTCAGGGCCACTGATGGCACTTTTGGAAAAGGTTAACTTAAAACTTTGCTGTAGGAATAAAATCTTCAATGACATTTGGAAATGTAGCTTGACAAAGTTTCCCCACATTTATCCCTTGACAGCAGTCACAAGGTGCTTCACAACAAAAGTGCAGTAAAATCTAAAATGCTTCACAGATAAATGACAGATGATGATGCAGTGACATCTTTGGAACTGGGAGGATTACAGTAGGTATTTTCTTTTGATTCCTTTTAGTTGTTTCATTTTAATATGTACTCAATATGGAGAATCATACAAATCATTTTTGAAATTCATTTCAAGGTTGTTGTTTTTTTTCAATATTTCACTGTTAATGTCACATATCTGTAGTCTCTTTCACCTCTTTTATATCTGAGAAGGCCTTCTGACGGCAGACTGTGGATCTCCATTGTAAACCAGACCATGTGATGTCCACTCTATGGAGCACCTTTCTTTTGAAGCTACACTAATCCAAACCACTGAGACTAGAAATGCAGTGTTTCCAGTTTAGTGTGCAGATCCACTTTCTCCGTAGTCTGGCTGCAGACTTTCCCCAAGTGAGGGTTGTATCTTACTTGAATTTCTGCACAAGTGAAAGAATTCATTACAAAACAAAACGGGGAGTGTGGCAGCCAAGGCAGTCAGATTCATTTTATAAATTGGAGTGAAGACAATGAAATACAATAAATTTCATATTATAACAAACTGAACGTATTCAAAAACAAGCTACTGTATCTTGGGGAAAAAATGACATTACATGCCTTTGCTTTTTGTTCTATGTTTAGATGTACATTGCTTGAACCGATATCCCATAATAGAAGAGAATGAATGAAACAGGATTACAGTGGTTAAAGAGAAGGTAGAACAGGGGCCCCGTAGGTGGAAAACGTTATCATCTTTGATGTTTTAGCAAGAGCAAAGAGGCTGAAAGACCAACTTCTCATTCATTTGGCACTTAAGTGTGATCAGGAAGCTGAGGTCAGTTTAAAAACTATGGTTTCCCAAACATGACTGTCACTGAATTCCACAGTTCTTCATCACACTGATGCAGACTCTGATTTCCAGTCACTAGATGCCCTCTCACCAAACAAGTATTTCATTTAGAAATACTTGCTCTTCAGATTGTTACAGTTTGATCCTGACCCACTGGAGAAGGCAATCTGTAATTTCAAAGTTAATTTGATACATCTTCAGTTTATTTCATTAACCATAAGAAGAGCTAAAAATGTATGACATTTACAGAAATGTTTCTAACAAGATCAGCAGCAGGAATATCAACAGTCATCTGTTTTTGCCACTGCTGAGAAACTGAAATAAAATGTCCCCCATCTCAAGTGAGATGGGGGACATAAAACGCTTAAAGTTAAACTGAAAACCCTGCTGTTTTCTCGTGATTTTGTTTATTCAAATTTTTTGCTCCACCTCTTACTTCACTGTTTCAGCTTATCTAAGTTTTTTATTCCGTCTTTGTCTAAATCTATTTGTTTGGATTTTATCAAGCAATTTATTCATATTCTCATGCTGTTTTTATTAATGCATCCATCTACGGTGGCCGAGAAAATGTCATTGATCTAGGAAACAGAAGTCGTCAACCAACAACTTCTAGTAGTATTCTCTCAGTTCAAGATGTTAGGTTTGTGAAACAGTTGTTGTTTTCATTTAGTAATTTAGACCAGAAAATGCCATATATGTGCATTACAAGACAACTTAGAATGTTGTCTTTATTAAATATTAGAGCAATTACTTAAATGCTAATATCAGCCAGCATCAACTGAAAATGAAGACAAGCTAACCTAGCGATACAGCTACTCATCCACTATATTACAGTGTGGGTAGAAGCTCCTGGAGCTCAGAATGCAGCGGGTTCCTCGAGGTTGGGCGGCAGGAGACGAGCCTGGGTACCCAGCAAGAGCCCTGCACGGACCCACAATGCAACACCACTCCAATTCCCCACTGGGGGCTGCCCACCACCATCAGAGACCACCAGCCAGAGCACACATGTAACCCTGCATTCACACCAAAAGCTTCACGAGCATCATAAGCAGCCGGCAGCCATTCATTTTCAATGATCGCTTGCTACAAAGGGCATCTGGCATGTCGGCAGCAGCGAGCGGCGTGATGCTAGCGAACAGAGTGTCAATTTGAAGTTGAGAAAATCTCAACTTTATGCAAATGAGCAGCAGCAGCGACACCAAATCAGCATCCAATTACAGACCGGGATTCCCAAGGGGGAGAAAGAGAATACAAAGATGGAAGAAAAACTGATAATCACAGTCTCTGGTTTCCCAGACTTACACAATGTCTTGTTATTTATATAGAGAGACATTAAGAAGAAGTTGGATGCACTGAAAAAGGTGTCTGAAATTATTGGCATCTGGTAAGTAACAGGCTCATGTATAATAAAAAATAAGTGTAGATCCGTGTAGCTAGTTAAACAATGTACAAATGTAAATCCAATAAATCGCCTTGGAATTATGCTTGACACAGAATTTTATGCAGATGGAGAGGTATTGATTTTTCTGTGTTGTGTATAGTTGATGACTGTAGGAAGACGTGGAAGAGTTTGAGGGACACATACAGAAGGAAAAGGAAGAAAGAAAAGGAGAGGTGTAGGAGTGGAGCGGAGGCTTCAGTCCACCGGCCATGGTGATACAGCCAAATAATGAGCTTCCTCAACCCCTTTATGGAGAAAAGAGCCACCAGCAGCAACATGCCTGCAAGTGCCAGCCAGACTAGTTGTCAGGGGCAAGGAGATGATGCTGCAGGAGAGGATGCCACCAACAGCCAGGTCACAGAGCCCAGCGAGGCAGAGAGTGAGGACACATTCTCCCTCTTCCTAGAGGGAGACCTCCTGAGCCTGAAACCCCATCACCCTCACCAATCACTTTTTTTTTTCTTTTTAGAAAAATTGTTGTTGGTTGAGAAAGTTGTTTTTGAGCTCCCACGGTTTTTTTCATTCTGATTATTAATAATAATAATATTAATAATAAATCAATTTTTTTTAAGCCAGTTCATGTCTGACCAAAAAATATAAATATACATATATCCTGAATACATCTGAAAATCAACAACTAAATGGCTTAAAGAGGAAAGAATCAAGGCATTTTTGACGGTCTTTTCTCGTGGCCAGGAAGGAGGGAGGGAACAGAGGTAGAGCGCTGGGAAGCAGAAGGGGTGCCAAGCCCACTTGGGCCCAAGCACCACAATCAGGCGTCCCGACCAGTATGTAATAATTATCAAAACAAAACAGCAAGCGTTTCTTCTAATACCTTGCAGTTTTGACTGGGAAATGCTCTTTCTAGAGTCTGACACCATTTTAGAAGAATCCGCTACCAAGAAAGGAAGAAGACGGCAGGGTGGGGGCAGTGGATCAGTTGGAGCTGGATGAGAATTAGTAGCTAACTACTGTTAGCACTAGTACAAACGCAAACGCGAAATGTACTTTTGTTCCATGTTGTGGACCGTAGTCTCAAGATGGCGCATCATGATGATCACCACTGAATGCCAACACAATGTGTATATATAAATGGCTTTTGAATGACCCAAGGAATTTCAACACAAAGCTCAAGAAGTATCCCTGACTCTTCAGGCCTTAAATGACATATTAAATATTAGAGCTTAGGGCAGCAAGGAAGACTACAATTAGATGTGTAAAGTTGCATATCAACAATCGAGACTCCTGGAATAATGCTCACAAAAGACCAAAGATGAGACAGAGATGTTTGGTCAGTGATTCGGACTACTGTTACAGCTACCGTACCTGAGCACCTCACAGTCATTGAGTTGGCCATTATTCTAGCTTTAAAATTATTCTAAACTGAAATGTACGATGACATACATCCTGAATACATCTGAAAATCAACAATTAAATGGCTTAAAGAGGAAAGAATCAAGGCATTTTTGATGGCTCATTCAAATTCCAGTCCTCAACCTGATTAAAATGTTGTGGTGGGTCTTTAAAGGAGCTGTGCATTCATAAATATCTGGAAACCTTGAACTGAAGCAACACTCAAATGAGGAGTGGACAAAAATAAAATCCCTTGGCGAACATGTGACAGATCACCCGAAAAGATGGCCAGTCATCCTAATTCTTTTTCTCTTTGATAGAAAGAAGTTATTTTGATTTCTTTTGATTTATCTTTGATATACAGGAAGCCGTACCAGTGGACACAGAGGAAACTCCCTCTGGATGCCATTTAAAGGGAATACAACCATTTAAGTATCAACAAGGCTTTTTTTGCAAATTATTTTGCAAGTCTGTATCATCGAGTCAAGTTCTAAGTAAAAAATAAAATAAAACCTTTCAAGTCCTTCCAAGTCCCTCCTGCATGTGGCTCTCTTTTTAATTGCAAATAAAATAAAATGGATGAGATGCCCCTGAGCAAGGCAACTGAAACCCCCACCCGCTCCTGGGCGCCGCGCCTTGGCAGCCCACCACTCTGGGTCCAACAGTCCAGATGGGTCAAATGCGGAGAATGAATTTCCCCACGGGGATAAAATAGTATATATATTAAAAAAAAAAAAAAAAAATCTCATTCTGGTTCGTTTTGATTGGCTGTGTTGATGATTCACGCACACATACACGGCGAGATAAAGAGAGAACAAGAGAGAGAAAGAAAGAAAGAGATGGTCTGTGCTTAAGTGAGATTAATTACTGCACATTTTTTAAACTGCACATATTAATCTTTGGGTTTTGGGTAAAATATCAAGTGTTTTCAATTCAAGTCTAAAGTCATCAAATGTACAACTCAAGCTTGATTCAAGTCTAAGTCATGTGACTCAAGCCCACGCCTGGTTGAGAAAAGAAAAGAAAGGAAAAGCAGAATAGAATCTAAAATCTCAAACCACTCAGACTTTGAGAATGTATTATTCATGACTGAAAGGATGGATGATGTTACATAGGAAATACGGCTAATTACTTTATATTTTAAAATACATATATTTTAGATCTAGAATATTTTAACAGTTGTGGTAGCCTACTTTGCACAGTCATTTGTAATTTCCATTTTGGCCAGAAGAGGCTGCTCTTGTGTCAGAAAAGAAAAAGAAAGTAAACCACCACAAATCTATGTAAAGGCAGAAAGTCTGAAGAGCAAAGATCTCCAGAGAAGATCACAGCAGTCATCTTCATGAACTGCACAAGCTTGTAGTAAATTGTGGTGTGGTTGATTCTTCTACTGTATATTTGAGTTAAAGGAGCTCCAACTGTTTGAATGTCTCATATACTCGCAGCTCTGACAAAATTCAATAATATATCTGATGGGCCTTTAAATTTTTGTGTTGGAATGGTTAACAGTCAGAGATGTTTTGGTCCTGGACTGCATAGGTGTCGTTTGGTCCAGAACCACCTGAGTTTTGCCATACACCTTCATTTTCTAACCTACAAAACTAACTTGCTGCAGAAGCACCTTTAAAGTAATTTAAACTTCTGAAGAAGAAAAAGGAATTAGAGATTTCTTTTTTCAGAAGAATATCTGATATTGACTGCAAATGCCATACTAACGAGGACTGATGATTGACAAATGTCCCCCAAAGGCAGCCTGTGGAGGAAAATGAAAGGGCCCATATGATGTGAGACTGGAGTCTGAGTCCATCTTTGGAAAAAGTGGGACTGAGTTGGCCAAACTCCACTTGCTTGCACTTAATGCTCCATTTTTTTTCAACCTGCCTTAATGCAGCACATCAGGATTTTGTGTTGGGAAACCAAGTTTCTATTTCTAACTTGTTTTGTCAGGTGGTGCCTGATCATTTATTTCCTTCCAAATAACAGGTGGAACTACCACTCATGGGTATTTTTATTTTACTTTTAGCTCTTGCCTCTGGCCCTTCCTGTGTCACAGTCTGCAGAGGAGTCATGTGCTTCAGTAAAAGTTCTGCCTGCTGCACCTTGACTGACCTCCAGGATCTCTTCACTGTTTATTTGGTGTGCTCCATTGCAAATTATTATCAGGATTATGCTTGAATCATATTTGTTGCGTGTTATTTTTGTAACCCCAACCTGTGCCCCCTATAGGGCATAGTCTGAAGATGTCTTTTTTCCCCCTCTTCTTCCCCTCGTGTTTTCATTTCCTTATCTACGTAAAAAGGCCGCACCACCACTGGCTGCTGCCTCAGTCATCCGCCCTGTCTACCCTGTATTATGTGTTATTTGTGATCTTGGATGGGTTGTACTGAAAATCATTTCGTTGTACTGGGACGCTGGTTCAATGACAATAAACTTCCATCTATTCCATCCATCTAAAACAGTTCCTGGTAAAGCTAAACAGTCTGAGCTTAGTTACATACATACCAATATAATTCTCCTAAATACAATAAGGAGTTCAAGGTGGAGGTGGGAGTGTAGCAAGGATAACCCCCTTCTTGTTGCTATGGTGATGGACAGGCTGGTAGATGTTAGAGACGAATCTCCATGGACTATGATGTCTCCAAATGACAATGTGATCTGTATTGATAGCATAGAACTGCTGGAAGAACATCTGGAGAGGTGGAGGTATGCACTGGAAATGAGAAAAATAAAGATTAGCTACAGTAAGACAGAATACATGTGTGTGAATGAGAGGAACCCAAGTGGAACAATGAAGCTACAGGGAGCAGATGAAGAAGGTGTTTATAAGGCGTTTGTAAGCATGTTGGAACATGTGGAGAAAAGTGTCAGGAGCAATGTGTGATAAAAGAGAGCAGCAAGAATGAAAGGAAATGTTAACAAGAAGGTGGTGTAACCTGCAACGTTTCATGGTTTAGAGATTGAAAGAAAGAAAGAGATAGAGAAGAAATGGAGGCAGAGAGGAACATATAAAATGTAGAAGTTCTCTTTGAGTGACCAGGATGGATCAGCACTGAGATGGTTTGGACATGTACAGAGGAGGGATAGTGAATATATCTGTAGAAGGATGATGAGGTTAGAACTGCCAGGCAGGAGGTCTAGAGGAGGACCAAAGAGGGGATTTATGGATGTATTGAAAATGGAGATGAAGGTGGTTGGTGTGAGAGGATGTAGAGGACAGAGTTAAATGGAGACAGATGGATCGCTGTGGTGACATGGGAACAGAAGAAGATTTTATGAACTTCATAGATAATATGTCCCATTTAGAGGAAAATGTCACAGTTGGCATTCCTCTCCCCAGTGGCTTAGTGGTCGTGTTTTTGTCTTCCAGGCCCTGGTTTGAATTGCATCAGAAGGGGAATCCAGTGTGAAACTTGCATGAAAGTAATCCTGTGGACCACTCTACTGCGGTGACCCTGAACAGGGAGCAGCTGGAAAGGAAGAAGTAGCCAGAACTAACAGCCCTCTTCCTTCAAAGAACTGGGTTGTTACACACATATATATGGTCATAAAACAGTCAAGTGCTTGGAGCAGAGACCATCAACTCTCCTCAGTCTGTCTTTAAATACATTTTTTATGCACATTCAAGTTAAAAATGCATTGATTTGTCTGTATACTCTGTTTCCACAGTATTGCTGAAGAATAAAAAAATTAAAAAAAAAAAACTTTTTTTTTTCTTTAAATTTTGTGGTTTTTGTGACCTTCATAGAAAATGATATTACTGGAAATAGGTGCAGAGACGGAGGAGACATGCAGGAAAGGGCCACGACTTCAACGCTAAAGTTGCAATTCATTGTGACTGCAGGATGTTGTGACAATGATGACTATTTTGTGCAAATATAATTAGTTGAAACTTCAAACAGCTTTCTATCACTCCACATCTTATAGCTGATTACAAAACACTCAATGTCTTAACTCTTTGTCATAGCACATCTGTTCTTTCCTTTAAAAGATATGTCTTGACTAAGACATGACAAAAAAAAAGTTGGTTGTTTTCATTTTAGTTTTCTTGAAGGAGAAAATGAAAATCAACTCAGTTTTACATTTTACTAATAACTTAAAAAAAACTTAAAAAGTAGCTGACACTTATCTTACAGGCTCTGCAATCATGACCGTTTATTAGCAGTTGATTTAGTTCATTTTTAGTTGTTTTTGGCAACATAAATTCTAGAAACTGTGGGGAAAGCAAAATTGCTCCTCCAACTGAAAGGAGACCCCGGGGAAGACCCAGGACACGCTGGAGGGACTATGTCTCTCGGCTGGCCTGGGAACGCCTTGGGATCCTCCCGGTTGAGCTGGAAGAAGTGGCCTTGGATTGGGAGGTCTGGGCTTCCCTGCTGAGGCTGCTGCCCCCGCGACCCGACTCCAGATAAGTGGAAGATGATCAGCTGCTTGTTGAGCACAACTGTCTGCCAACTCATTCCCAACCACACCTATATGAGCTGGTACCTATGTCAGAGTTATCTCAATTCTTGTCTGTAACTATTTTTTTGCAAGTTGTAGTATTTGAAATATAATGTCCTGCCTTGATTTTGACTGAAATGTTCTGACCAAAGCTGCTCTGGAGTCTGAAACAATCACTGACTTCCACCCATAGCAGAGCTAGCCACACAGCAACCAACTCTGCTGTGTACATTGCTACGTCATCAGTGATTCTTTTCCCTACTTTAATTTTCAACTTTGGTATTACATATGCAACCCGGGCTCTTTTATCCGTTTTAGATGCATCTGTATATAGAATCATATGCTCTTCATACTTTTCCATTAGAAAGCTGTACACCCTACATTTGTCAACATCATTCCCCTGCCTCTCTTCCAATAACCCCAAGTCGATGGAAACTTCTTTAAATATCCTTGATGGGATAGGAATGCTAGGACTTATCTTTAGTTCACCAAACCACATTTCATTGACTTTATCATTGATCACTCAACCAGAACATCTAACTTGAATGTTCTTGGCATTGCCTCAGGTCTGGTAGATGCATATAGTCACCATTATGACCCCTCTAATTTGCCCAATAGACAATGGCTAACTATTCCCTTCTAAGATGAAGAGGCATTTCTCCCATCTCTGCCTGGATAGCCTAAACTGGATTAGTTTTAACAGCGCCACAGCATAACCGTAAGGCCTGACTTTGGCTCCCATCCAGCTTATTCAGCAGCATTTTGGCTGCAGACCCATATATTAAACATCAATAATCAAACACACCTAACCAATCCTGTGTAAATAGTTCTAAGAGCCTGCCTACTTGCTCCCCATTCCACTCCACATAGATATCTCATTGTATTTATAACTTTCTTGCATTTATTAATTATTTTTTGTATATGAATTGCCCATGTTAATCTTTGGTCAAACCAAATGCCCAAGCACTTAAAAGAGTCAACCCTTTCCAACTCATTGGCAGATATTCTTACTTTTACGTCTTTCACCATTTTCTTTCTCGAGAAGAACTTTGTTTTAGTTTTGTCCACTGAGATCCCAAAGCCCCATCTAATGGACCATTTATACACTACATCAACTGCTTGCTGTATCATATTCACCACAAATTCAACATTTCAACCTTGTTTAGATAATGTGCCATCATCTTCAAACAAACAAGATTCTCCACTTCCTTAAAAAAATTCATTTATCATAATGGAAAACAATGAAGGGCTGATAATACTCCCTTGTGGAATACCATTCTCTACCTGATATTGCTCACTTGTCACCCCATTTATCCTCACCATTATTGTTCTATCTGACAAGAATTCCTCTATCCATGTGAACATTCTTGCCTTGTCTCTTATGTGATTCAGCATAATCAACAGGCCCTCCTTCCACATCATGTTATATGCCCTCTCAGTATCAAAAAAGACAGACACAACTGATTCCATGAGCTCTCCTTATGGTATCCTCCAAATATATTAAAGGATCCATAGTACCTCTGGCTCTAAAACCACTCTGATAGTTTTGGACCAAGCCTTTAGCCTCAACTACTAATCTATCATTTATCATTCTTTCCATTGTTTTCCCCATCTGGGATGTAAGTGCAGTTGGTCTGTAATTGCTTGTAATCTTTGAGTCTTTCCCAGGCTTTTTAATAGGGATTATTATTGACTATTTCCATGTTTTTGGTATAATTCCCCCTGTCCAGACTTTGTTGTAAAGACCCAAAAGAACTTCCTTGCCTTTCTCAGTTAGGTTCTCTTACATAGAATTAACAAATCCCATCCCCCAGAGAAGATTAACCTTAGTTACTTAGTGCATTATTAAGTTCAGTTGTTGTGAAAGGTTCATTCAACACCCCTCCTATCACTTCTTCATTTCCTGTATCATCCTGATAGTTTTCAGCAGTGTTTGCTCTCGCTCTCTTTTCCTGTTGGTTAAGGTTTTCAGCACACCTTACTAAATGTCTCTGCCGTTTCCATTTTATTTTTTTTTAATAAAAATAAAAAGTTGCTCTAACACTTACCTTACAGGGTCTGCAATCATGACTTGTAGTTAGTTAAGAGCTGTCATAGTTTGGTTTGGTTGTGGTGTTCATGGTTTATTCCAGTGTTGGTGGTGACTCCCTGCTCTTAGTTTGAAGTTCTGTTTGACTTTCCTGATCCTTGTTTCCTTGATGCATTTCATCTGTGTCTCGCTACCCCATGTGTATATATAAGGTCCTGTCTTTGTCTGCTGCTCCGCACTGTTTGTGCCTTCATGTTCATGCAAGGTTTTGCCACAATTATGCTAAACTAAATCATATTCTTTTGGATTAATTCTGCCTCCAGCTCTTGTGTTTGGGTCCGATAACCTCACCATTCCTGATGAGTCGTTTTTGACAACATGAGTTCTGGAAACTGCGGGGAAAGCAAAATTGTGAGAAGGAAAATAAATAAATCAATAAAAAAACTGACTTTATAAACTCAGAATAAATTTACAAATATCTAGTGTCGTGCATTGTAATTAAAGGTAAAATGAGACAATGTCATGGCTTCCCAACTGGTTTTACAATAAAATGAAGAAAAAAATAATATTGATACTTCAGGACTTTAAATTTGTTAAATATCTTTATCCTTTAAAAAAAACATTAAAACCAACTTCTGTTTTTCCAGGTTTGGGTATCATGGGCAGAGACCCAGACCTCCTTCACCAGTCACTTCCTCTAGTTTTTAAGGTATTCTCAGGCCACAGGAGAAATATAATCATCCATTTTCATGTATATGCTACAACTTCCTCCACAGGGGTCGTTCTGTGTGGAGTTTGCATGTTCTCCCCGTGCTTGCGTGGGTTCTCACCGGGTACTCCGGCTTCCTCCCACAGTCCAAAGACATGCTCGTTAGGTTAATTGGTGTTCCTAAATTGTCCCTAGGTGTGAGTGAGAGTGTGAATGGTTGTATGTCTCCATGTGGCCCTGTGATGGACTGACGACCTGTCCAGGGTGGACCCCTGCCCTTCGCCCGAAGTGAGCTGGGATAGGCTCCAGCAGACCCCCGTGACCCTGCACAGGACATAGGTAATGGATGGATGGATTTTTGCCTGTACTTCTTTTTAAACTGTGAGTTTGTTTTTTTCTTTTTTTTTGTTTTGATTTTTCTGTGAAAGATTCTACATTAATAAATTTATTTTCTTTACATATTAAATGTCGTCATTAAATCTGACTGCTGCTGTCACGTGACAGCGTTGACGTCAGTTTCACTCGTTGGATAAATGCTGTATAAACGAGTTGAGTCCGGCAGGGAAAGGTCTATTAAAAAAAAAAAAAGAAAAAGACTCAGACTCCCAGAATGCCTACGTCTCGAAAACGCCCTGATCTCTGTTTGGTTAATGTATGGTGACGTGACAGTTCCGGCTCTTCCCCGTTGGTGCAGCTGGACTTTGTAGTGTGTATTTTGTGTCTGGTTTGCTTTTTTGTGTCCTCGAGGCTGAATCCTCTCGCACCTGTCACTCACGCTCGTCCTCGTTCTGCGAGGCGAACCCCACAGCGCCTGCACCGACCTGGAGCTGCGAACTTTGATGCTTTAACCGTAGTTTGACTTTTTTTTTAAAGAAAAAAACGTAGTGACGTGTGTCGTAACGTCGGTGACAGCGGAGCCGAACCACAAACCAGGACTCACGGATCTCCGAACGCCGCCACCGAGCTGAACCCACCTGGCTGGACTCTTGACAGGTGAGGTAATGAAGCTGAACATCCATCAGGGTGAAACTCGTGACAGTTTAAAAAGCTAAAACTTTAGTTTGTAAACTTAGGTTTTCAGTCGCGTATTCGACCTCCACCGCTGGAGGTTGACGTTTGTATGTTAACTTTATTAAACAGGGTTGAACTGATCTACGGTGACGTCACAATGTGCTTTTGTAACAGTCATAAAGCTCCGCCTCGTGGGCAGAGTCAGCTCCAACAAAACTGCGCCCCCCACAGGTTCTGGAATAACAACAACCTGCAGTTCTATAAAAGTAGAAATTTTACAACAAAAAGTTGAACGTTATGTCACTCGCAATTTTGTAAAAAAAAATAAAATAAAAAAACATCTAAAAAACATTACATATAGAACTCATGATTTGATGTCAAAAAGTCTTTATTTTATGAAATTTGAGATTTTGTGATAAGATTGAAATTGCAAAATTTATAACTTTTGAGGGCAAAAATTGTTGATTTTAAGACTAAGTCAATATCTAACAAAGACTTGTAATTCTAAGTTTAAAAGTTGCATTTTTATTCTTATTATTTTACTCTTCTTATTTTTTGCAAATTTGTTATTTATGACAAAATTGCAGAATTAACTAAATCAGTATGGAGTTAGAACAGTCTCAGTAGTCACAAATGCACAGGACAAGATTCACAAATACGACGATTCACAAATGTGCAGGATGATTCAGGGATGTTAAATCTCGCCAATGAGCAAACGCTCTCCATGCACCGTTTGGCCGATAAAACATTTTTATCTGGTCGATTTCAGCTAAATGTATGCGTGCTGTCTGGGATAGCGCTGTTTGAATGGTTTAATGCGATTGGCTATTGAGCAAATCATTTTCCACGTGGGGTCCATTCTTATAACTGGCGAAACAAGGATGATATCTGATTGGTTGCAGATAATTCCCTGTTTAAAAAAAAAAAAAGCATTTGTGAGTTGAGGCACTTCAGGGGAGTCTCAAAATTCACACACAAATGCAGCGAAGTCCACAGACCAGAAGCCGTTTGTTAATAAAGTTATATCTGTGTGTGGATCAGGCATACATGTGTGAATCTGGTTCTGGGCATTAGTGACTATTGAGACTGCTCTAACAAATAAATTAGCAGTTTTGCAATGAAAAGTCATAATTTTAAGTTAAAAATTCACAATATTGAAAAATGTGAGATTTTAGAACAAAGTTTTGAAATTTCCAGATTTTTGGATGATATATTGGAATTATAAGAAATTCATGATTTTAGACCATTTTTTTTTATTTTGTAATTTTAGTTTATTATTAAAACTTTTTGCCATTACTTTTCCCATTCTCCTGTCTCTCAACTGTCAATAAATACCATAGAGTTCCCAAATAAAATTTGTCGAGATTTTACAACACAACGTGATTCTATGTAAAATATTTGTTTAATTGTTTATATATATGTGTGTGTGTGTGTGTTAAAAAGTCAAGATTTTGTGAATTGTGAAAAATTGGGATTTTAAAAGAAAAAGTGCATTC
>JBAMYA010042316.1:0-14571 GCA_037176975.1 Arrhamphus sclerolepis
CTGTTGCTGTGTGTGTGTATATATTTGTATTTTTATCTTTATTTATTGTTGCATTATGCATATGTGTGTATGTATATATGTACGCATTTAAAAAAATTGTGTGTATATATATATATATTTATTTATATATTTTTTATATTTTATTTCTTCCAAACCAGTATTTCTATTCTATTGTAAGCTGCCGTGATACTTGAATTTCCCCCTGGAGGATCAATAAAGTCTGTCTGTCTGTCTGTCTATCTGCTAACCTGCGGTAGTTTGACTTCCAGAACTGTGGGATTTGTAGTTCTCTTTTGTGCAATTTTTGTACTTCTTTTGTATCGTTTTTGCTCTGCGTGACCAAAATTTGCTTCTCAGACACATGCTTCTCAAAAATTGTGGCGATATTGAGGTGATTTAGAAAAATTGCAACCTCCTAATTTTGCATTAATTATTATGTTCACAAAATCCAAGAGGTACTGGTAGGCTTAAATGAGGCTGTCACGGTGTTCATCCATGGTTCCATACGAGATAGTTTCAGTAGGCTAAAGTTAGTTTTTAAAAAATAACTTACTTTAAGATGTTTCTTTAGGTTGGAGTCTGCTGAGAGCAATTTGCTTTGCACGGTCAGATTTCACCTGCCCTTTTCTTCTTTAAATGTGAAGTGGTGTCTGAATTTCCATGTATGAAATGCATTCCTGCCTGGGCCCTGCTGGCTCTGTTGTGCTGGCTCTGGGTCCACTATGTGACTGATGCCATCAACGTTAGCAGGAAGTTCAGAGTTTCTTATTGCTTGTTCTGTTTGGGTTTCCAGCAATGTATGGAATTACCACAATTAGAGAGGGGATAGGCTAACATGTGAAACAGGAAAATACCACTATAATTACCATGTAATCCATTTACTTTAACAAAGTAAATGTATTTAAATTATCACCAATTTAAACGGTAACTGTAATGGAATACAGTTACTCATAATTTCTATTCTGAATACATAAAGCTGGTACATATATTCCATTACTCCCCAACACTGGCCAACACTGATGCTGTTCAAGAGGGGCTAAAGTCACCTCCATCTTCTGAAGCATATGTTAAGAACATTTTATGACTGGTATCATCTGCAATCCATTACACTGTTACACTGAAACCCACCACACACCAGGGGCCAGTTTTTTAAAAACTTTGAATTTTGATCCAAATTGTCTGGATAATCAAATCCTCTTTTTTCCTATACAGGATCAAAATCAGAAGATTTTGCCACAGTTTTTCTAAACTTTTTCAGACTGGATTAAGTTGATTCAGATATTTCAGGATAAGGATCTCTAGATCTGGATTTTCTGTGATTTAATACTCCTCAATATTGCCATCTGCTGGACAAATAATTTGACCATTTTCATGTTCATGCAAAATAAAATTATTACATAATGCAATTTAAGATAGCAAATGCTTACCTTTATTCTCCATCTACACACACAAGAACCGGCCAATGCTCCTTTCTGAGCTGAACTACATCTAATGTTGGGGTCACACTGATGATTTGGACCGTCTCAGATGAAGATGCTCAATTGTCATAAAAATGATCAATCCTAGCTCAAAAACGGTGGTGGTAGATCTACTAATGAGACACGAGCAAAGATGAAAGATAGAATTGTCTTCAACCAAAGACAAGCTGCAACAAATATCAGCAGTGTCAGAAATTTGAAGGAATCATCTCAGAGTGTGACGGCCTGTCGCTGCTTCTACGATCTCTGTCATCTAACCAACCAATAGCAATGCACCATGAAATAATGTAGCACGTTTACACAGCACAATATCCTAGCAACAACACCAAATATAACAGAGAAACAGGAAGAAAAATGTATAACTCAAAGAAGAAATACACTTCTTTATCTTGATTTTACCTAATTTATTTTCAAAGCACACACACACACACTACGACAGCACTAACTTTAGACTCATCTGTGCACTAACATGTTAGTAGCAACCTGCTAATGATGTGTTGATGCTGCGTTTAGATCCTGAAACACACTCAGATTTATTTCTGTCATAGCTACAATTCAACATATGTTTGAAAATGAATGATCTACTGATTTCACGTCATGCAATGTGAAAAATCATATAGTGTGGACCCAGCATAAGAGACAAATGCACAACGAGGTTTGATCTGTGATTTGATGTTTAAAAGACCAATCTACAGATACAGTTAAAGTGTGTCAGAAAGATATTTTGAGAAATAAAACTCCTGATATGACAGTTCTTTCAAAGCTTTTATTTCATCTCTTAAAATGAAAGTGAGACATCCTCAAGACTGGGTTTAAGACTGTTAAGACAATTATAAACCTTTGACTGTCTGGAAAAGCAGAACATGTTCCCTTTCAACTTCATTGAAACCAGGTGGGAGCATCAATATGAAGATGTTGAACAGTCTTTTTTTATTAATTGCTAAAACAGTAAAATACTTGTTTTTCTTTTCTTCGGATTTTAGACAGAAAACTCCAGAAAAGCTGTCAGTGGAACAGTTGATGTATCAGACATCACAAAGTTGACTGCTGACAACAATCTAGAAAATTTGCATAGAAATCACAAAAACACATCAGCAGCAATTCTGACTATAAAAACCATTTTATGTTGCAGCACTTTCTTACTTTAGCTGAAAAAGACAAACAGGAAGTCTGACCAGAGACACTTCCTATTTGGTACCTGAGACACAATCCGTCCATCTCTTAACTGTAAAAAGCCAAATGTTTAAATATACCCAGAACCAGACCCTCCAAACCAGTCCAGACATGCTGACACCATCATCCATCATCATAAAACACTCCAAACCAGCCTAAACCGGCCACAACTTGCTTCTCCAGACAGACCAGTTCACAAAGGACTGGGTCAAACTGCAGCCATCTTTATCCAGCGAGTTGACACGTTTTACCAGTCTGGACCATTGTGAACCACTCTGAACTACTTCAAACCAGTCTAAACCAGTTCCATCCAGTGCTTATTTTGAAGAGGATCTAGCAGGTAGGAGAATCCAGGACTACTCCAGTCCGTGGCAATTTTAATCCAACCAGAACCAGTCTGAACTGATTCTAAACCAGTGGAGTCCAGCGCAGGGTGCCAATGGAGATGAGCGTCTGGCAGGTGGCAGAATCGAGCCACACAGACTCCACCAGGCTGAAGTGTAAGAAGCCAAGTGCAAAGCCACAGCCGACGTCTGACAGATGGTGTTTACCCAGCAGCACCCGGGACACGCCTACCAGGAAGGCCCACAGGTAGAGCAAGATCCTCAGGGGCACCTGCAGGGCAGACACTGTGTTACTATGGCGACAGCCAGAAATTTTCAGAAACTTTCATAAAGGAGCAGAAGGACAGGACATCACTGACCGCCAGCACCAGGTGGTTCAGCAGGAATTTGCACACCATGACTGCTCTGCTGGCATGGGCTGCTGGGAACGAATACATATCCATGGCAACGTAGTCCAAAAACCCCGGAGGGAAATCCCATGGACCTTTGCGCTTCACCAATTTCTGCATCCCAGCAACCGTCATCAGATCCAGGATAAGAGCTGTTGAGAGACAGAGCAAGACAGGTGGACGTTAGAGACAGACATTAGAAACAGATGGACCATAGACTCGTCTGTGGCATCACCTGGGGCCGGTTTTCCAAAAGATTCCATACAGATAAAAGTTATCCGGATCTGGGAATCCCATTTTTTACCATCCAGGATCACGTAATCCACCTTATTTTTATCTTTCTTTTCCAAAGCAACATTGGATTACTCTTATCCAGATCCACATAAAAAGTGTTCTAAATGGGACTAAATATTACAATATAAGCCATATGAAGAATAACAGGTAGAATATTATGTGGCACTTCAAGATTTTATTTTAACAGAAGAAGAAGAAAATCCAACATTTAACAAAATAAACATTTCTTATTTTCTTTTAAACAGTGATCTGACCCATTTTTCACATATATATTTATAATTTATAAGTGTTGTAAATCACAAATAAAACAATGATAAATGTCCAGAACATAAAAGTTCATTCAATCAAAATCTTCATTCACAACAACACTGGCAATTTGTGCTATTACGTGTTTAAATGGAGGTCTGAAGAGGTGCTTTGAATGCCTCAACTATTTACGAGAGGAGCCACTGGGAGCGTGCAACATGATACTGGACTATATTGTGCTTCACAATATTACCACCAGATGCCATGTCCCTCTCTGTGGTGATGTTTATGATGTACCTGAGAACGTTGAGGACCAAGAGCAATAAGGGATGCAATTGTTAGAAATGATTTTAACTGTGTCCCTGTAATTATTAGTGAAAGATGAAAGTTAAATTTAAAAAAGAAACTGTTTGATATTGAAAATTAGTTTCGGGTTTATTTTATTAATTCTTTTATGGTTACTATGTTTTTTTTCACTTAACTGTACTGATAGGTTTAATAGGGAAACTCCTGTCTACTTTATCTCATTTGTCTTTGTAATGGCTGAACAAACCGACTGCAAATTAAAACTGAATGTGTACATAAACACTATATGATACAAATGTATCCATCCATCCATTATCTATACCAGCTTTGTCCTGTGTAGGGTCACGGGGGTCTGCTGGAGCCTATCCCAGCTATACAAATGTATTATTTGATCAATTTTAAGTTTGTTTTAATATGTTTTTTCCTGGAATCCAGACTGAATCCAGCCTTTTCCTGGGATCAGAATAATCCAGCTTTTTTGGATCAAATGTATCCCAGTCCTACCTTAAACCTACTTACGCAATCTAATTGGATTATGGAATCCCTCTTCTGTTTTGAACAACCGGTTTTCAAGATTTGATCCAATATATCCGGATAAAAATTTTTGAAAAAACGGCCCTTGGGGGTTTCTCACGAGCTGGTTTGAAGCCTTTTTTTTAACCACTGGAGGGCGACATAGTGGCTGGACCTTACTCTGCCTGAACCAGATAATCCAAATAACTGGAAAAATAAGGAAGTGGAAAAGGCAGACCTGGAGGCCACCTGAAATATTTCAGCAATGCCATACACACCAGTATGAATGCCAAAGACGATGTAGGGCCCATGCATAGCCAACGTGCATTTCTGCTACGCAGAAGCTAATCAGGCCTAAGCCAAAGCAACTGAAGTGATGACAGAAACCCGTTAACACCAAAAATGCCTTTCACTCATTAAGACCACACCCCTAATTATGTATCATTTTGTGGTTTTATATAATTTCACAGGATGATGACTGCTGCCAGAAGAGGAACAGCAGATTTCCATTCAACTTCAATTCAAAAATACTTTAATAATCCTGAAAGGGAAATTAGGGTATTGCAATAGTCTCATGGTTGAAGTCTCTTCAAAGGTTGATTGCAGAAGGTTCCAGCTGTGTTCAGAAAGGATCTCCTGTAGTGGTCTGTGTTGCAGCAGATCTGAGGAACCATCTGACTGAAAAATGTTTAGTCTCTTATCATGTTTAGTCTCCTTATGCTGAAACAAGGTCAGCTTTATCTGCTCTTCAGCTAGGCGTTCCTGCTCTCACAGTTTCCACAGTTTTCTCACAAGTTCTTCAGACAAAATTGTGACTATAAAAGCTAGACAACTAAAATAAAAGATGAAATGTAAATAAACAATCAAATTCATGATTAAAGAGTGGAAATGGAGAATAAAGGGAACAATTTGCTCTCTTAAAATGCATGATGTAATAAATTTATTTTGCATTAATGAGAAAATGGTCTAATTATTTGTCCAGCAGATGGCAATATTGAGGAGTATTAAATCGCATGTAATCCAAATCTAGAAATATTTATCCTAAATTATCTAGATCAGCTTAATCCAATCTGAAAAAGTTTTGAAAAACTAGGGCAAAATCTCTGAGATCATTTTGATCCTGGATAGGAAAAAGGGGGAATTTGATTATCCAGGCAATTTGGATCACAATTCAAAGTTTTGAAAAACCGCCCCTGGAGTTTCTTATGTAGTAAAGCAGCTTGATGGATTTAAACTGGAGAAATCGAAGGACATGCAGCTATGTCCAGATGACTTTGCATTCATTGAAGCAGGTGTATGATGACATCTTCAACTCCACCCCCACAATGATAAGAAAACTGCAGTGGTTCCTGGAAGGTGCTTGTTAGCTTACTCAGGTGAACCAGTAAAAGGACTTTCATGATGTGGGATGTTAGAGCTACAGGTCTGTCGTCATTAGGAGAGGATCTGTAGAGAAACTGCAGCCTCTAGTGGTCAATAGAGCAACTGCATCTTTCCCTGGATTGAGTTATATTAGTAAAAGAGATTTGACAGATGTCAGACAGACAGATGGATGTTAGACAGGTTGATGTGTCTCACCCAGCAGCAAGTTGACAAGGACTTCCTGTCCGGCCAGCGTGTTACTCCTCCACAGACAGATCAGAGTTCCACAGATCCAGGGGAGGGCGTGTCCAGTGAGGGCCAGCAGGGTCACCATGGGGCGCAGTGGGGCCCCCCCACCATGGGCCCCCACGCACATGCCCAGGCGCTTGGACAGGCTGATGTCAATGGCGAGCAGGGAGCTGATGGCAATGCCACGGAAAGTCGGGTTCAGCTGCATGCAGTCCTGCTCTGGCCAGCGCGACGCATCCTTCGGCCCCCCCTCTGCTGTGGTGCCCCCTTCAGGGGACTCTCTGGACCCCCTGAGGACAAATAATACAAATAATAATGTACATTTTATCAGCTGGTGCTGCATCAAATCACAAAGTTTCACAAATTCAATACTTTTTAAGTTTTATTTCCACTTAAACATCCATCCATCCATTATCTATACCCGCTATTTCCTGTGCAGGATCACGGGGGTCTGCTGGAGCCTATCCCAGCTTACTTCGGGCGAAAGCCAGGGGTACACCCTGGACAGGTCACCAGTCCATCGCAGGGCCACATACATACAACCATTCACACTCAAGGGCAATTTAGAAACACCAATTAACCTAACAAGCATGTCTTTGGACTGTGGGAGGAAGCCGGAGTACCCGGTGAGAACTCACGCAAGCACAGGGAGAACATGCAAACTCCACACAGAAAAGTCCCTGCGGAGGCTTGAACCAGGAACCTTCTTGCTGTGAGGCAACAGTGCTGACTACCAAGCCACCGTGCTGCCTCCACTTAAACATTTTTGAAATATTGTCTTGGATGCTTATCTGGAGGATTTCTTCTGGCCACTCTGGCTTCTTAACATTTATCACGACAAGTATCCATGACAACAGAAAGCTGTTT
This sequence comes from Arrhamphus sclerolepis, assembly GCA_037176975.1. Taxonomy (NCBI): domain Eukaryota; kingdom Metazoa; phylum Chordata; class Actinopteri; order Beloniformes; family Hemiramphidae; genus Arrhamphus; species Arrhamphus sclerolepis. The sequence goes on from JBAMYA010042316.1 coordinate 7,222, forward strand.
ACAAACAGAAGCAGAAAATATTCTTATCTGGGAAGGATGTGCAGCAGGCTAGGGTGATTAAGGACAGAGACGGAAATGTCCTGACAGGTGGTAGAAGTGTGATGGAAAGAGTTGATGAATGAGAAAATTAATGAAAAGGAAGAGGCAACCGTTGTAGACCAGGGGGTAGCAAAGTGGTCCTGATGATCGACCAGTGGAGGTGTCTAGGAGAGGTGGAAAGTCTAATGCTGACTAGGACATTCAACAATATCTTAGAGAGAAAGAGAGGATGTCTGAGGAATGGAGGAGAAGCTGGTGAGACACATACAGAGTTGTGGCGACTACAAAGGAATAAAACTGATGAGCCACAGAATGAAGTTATGAGAAAGAGTAGTAGAAGATACACTAAGGGCAGAAGTGAGGATGCGTGAACAGCAGTGTGGTTTTTAAAAAAAAAACAGAGTTCTACAGATGTAATATTTGCTTTCAGGATGTTGATGGAGAGGTCAGAAGGTCAGAGCTGCATTGACTTTATAGATGTTGAGAAAGCAGATGACAGGATGGTGAGAGAAGAGCTGTGGTGCTGATGAAGTCTGGAGTAGCATAGAAGTATGTAACATCGGGTCCACACTGTACAATTTTATAGTTTTATCAGATTAATCAAAATCACATTAACAACGTGAAATCAGTAATTAATTTTCACCACGTTACTGTGTGATTGAACATATGTTGAATCGGGGCTATGACAGAAGTAAATCTGAGTGTATTTCATGATCTAAATGCAGTGTTATCACATCTTTATTCACGATTCTACGTTGTATCTGGTGCTGTTGTTGCTAGGCTACTGTGCTGGTGTTTACGCTATTTCATGGTGTGTTCCTATTGGTTGGTCAGCTGACAGAGATCGTAAAGACAGCAACAGGCTTTCACACTCTGAGACAATCACTGCTGATATCTGTCTCAGCTGCCTTTGGTCGTTTATCTTTGTCAGATCTACCACCACCATTTCTGAGCTATGATGGAACATTTTTACCATTATGGAACATTTTTATTCTGAGACGATGAACCTGAACACTGTGAACCGACATTAAACTGGTGCAGAACATATATGGGAGCCATAAGACACGTGAGGTGAAGTACGTGAGACAGAGGAGTTCCAGGCAGAGGTGGGACTGCATCAAGAATCAGCTCTGAGCCCCTTCTTGTTGCTATGGTGATGGACAGACTGACAGATAAGGTCAGACAGGAATCTCTATGGACTATGATGTTTGCAGATGACACTGCGATCTGTAGTGAGAGCAGGGAGCAGGTGGAGGGAAATTTCTCAAAAACTTCTATTTATGGCAGATGTGAGATGAGTCAAGAAGTAATAGATGTATTAATCAGAAATAATAGATGTGGGCCACTGGGTGGCATAGTGCTTAGAGCAAGTGGCCCATGTACCGAGGCTAGAAGTCCTCCTGCAGCGGTCACAGGTTCAACTCCAAGCCTGTGACCCTTTGCTGCATGTCTTCCCCCTCTTGCTCCACCCTCTCCCCCTGTTCAGCTACTGCTAATAAAGACCACTAGAGCCAAAAATACTTTTAAAGAAATAATAGATGTATTAATCAACCAGACACTGTTCATTATCAGCTTTCTCTTCTGAATGATAATCTAATACAAATAATCTGAACCTGGAAACTGATTTCCATAGGAACCAGCAGTCAGACGCAGACGAACATTTGTCAGATGGTGGTGGACTGGTACCAGCAGCATCTACTGGTAGTTACTTAAGATGGTGAAGTTTAATAACACTGTATTAGGACTATTCAGATGCCATCTAGTATTCACCTCAATGTGGACAAAACCTGTGTATAAACGTGATAAACCATCTGACTGTAGTGGCTCTAGCAATGAGATGAAAACTGTTTCAGAACACAGAATTGTTGTTTTTTTGTTTACTGTGCACTAGTTTATTCAACAAAAATGATGCTAAATGGAAAAAAATGATGCGGTTAATACTAAGTACCTCCCTGCTGCTTGTAGATCCTCCTTCAGCAGCAACAGGTTGAATTAATAGTTTCCTGTTGGACTTCATCAGTCTCAGAATATTCTTGTAGGAGGCCCTCGTCCACTCAGTGACTGAACTTCCAGGTCTCATAATCATCACTCCGCCACTATGCTTGACAGTGGTGAGAGGTTCTGCTGGTTTCCTCCAAACATGGTTATGGTTCCAGAGGTCTGCTGGTTTGTTCTCAGTCCTGCTTCCATGTTCTTCTTAGACAGAAGAGCTTTTATTCCTGGAAACAAACCGCCCTGATTCAGTCTTCTTCAGACCACTTACATGGATTTTAACATGATCAGTGAGGTCTGGAGACTCTCAGGTGGAGCTCTTTGGGTAAATCTACTGGGACATCCACTCCTGAGAAGATTGACAGCTGTCTTGAACGTTTGTCACTCGCAAAGTATCTTTCTCATTGAAGAATGTTGAACTTCAACCAGTTTAGAAACAGTTGCTCCTCTACAACCATTGCTCATTTTTTTTCCTCTTGGCATTGTGTTAACACTTACTTAAATGCTCCAGACCAGCAAACTGGAGAGATCTGCAGACCTGCTGATGATGAACTCCCTCTCATAGACCCTGTAGAGGAAGTGATGTTGTATCTAACTAAGACTAAGACCCAAAGTTTTCTCCTTGACTAGAATAAAACAAACCAGACTTCCTGCATTTTTCAGATGAAAAGCTCTGGTGAGTCTTGGATTTTGGGCTTTTATTGTGAAACATCAGAGCTGAATACCAACATGCTGCAGGTTCAAGACTATACAACTATATCTGAGCCAAGACAACTTTTATTTATTTAAACTCTGACCACAGGACTGAACATATATATAAACATCTAAGAAGATAAAAACAGCTACTTCTCTTCTAGAACTTTAAGAATAAAAACGTCTACAGAGACGTTTAAATGTGTGAAAGGGTTCTGATAAGTCCTGGGGGTTCTGGAGTCGGACTCTGTTCTGGTTCTGAGGCGTCTGAAATCGGCTTGTTTCAGGTTACAGTCAAACATGAGCAACAGATGGAACCATCTGGTTCTGTTTGGGTTCAGAACCAGAACCAGGTTTGCACACATGTAAATTCAGAGGTGTGGCAATGTCAGCTCTAATCTCTGGGTGTTCTGGTTGTTCTGTATCCTGGTCCAAGATCAGGTCTAAATGTCAGCTGGGTGTGGATGGGCGGAGCCTCCAGATCTTACCTCACTCCGGTGTCATCCTGCTGACTCTGCTGTCTGAACATGGGTCTCTTCAGACCACCAGTCACCCGTCCCTCCCCCGCTGCATGTTCCCTGCGGACCGGCTGGTTCAGGGACATGAACTCGGGCCGGTTCAGGATGTTGTTCCGGTCCCGGGCCCGGCTGCGGGCCTGGCTGCCGGGCATGACTAACGGAGGCGTGCTGGACTGTGACGGATCCGACCCGAGACTGGAAGACTCTGCTAAAAATAGATCAGCTGGCCTCCTTCTGCCGTCAGCTGTTCGCAGTGGGGGGTGGGGGGTGGAAACAGAGACTGTGAGGGACATTAAAGAGACAAACCAGCAGCTTTACTGGAATCCAGATCCTCCAGTGTCTGACCCTTCACCCTACAGGTCTGGAACCAGTCTGGTCTGTAGACCCAGGCCTGCTTCTAGGTATTTCAGGGGCCTTTTAGGGGGTTCTATCTGTGGGGTTCTGCCCGGTGGGCTCTACCTAGTAACAGTTCGGTGTGATGGGAGTCCAAACTACTGAAAATGATCCATAATTAGGCATGGGTATGTGTGCATGTCTGAACATTGCTAACAAGTCATACGTTCAACAGAATTACTAAACTTTCCTATACTTTAACAGAGTGACATTAAATGTGATTTTAAAAAAACACCGAAAACATCAGGAAACACCTGCAAATGAGATGCAGTATCAACCCACAGCCTCTAGTGATCAGTAGAGGAACAGCAGCCTCTAGTGGTCGGTAGAGGAGCCACAGCCTCTAGTGTTTGGTAGAGGAATTGCAGCTTCTAGTGGTCAGTAGAGGAACCAAAGTCTCTAGTGGCCAGTAGACGAACTGCAACTTCTAGTGGTCGGTAGAGGAACCGAAGCTACTAGTGTAATAATATGTTACATATGTTAATATGACCTCTAATAATATATTAAAACTTTACAGCAGAAATAAATATTTTTTTTCATCTACCTCATCAATTAAAGTCATATTAAAATAAGAAATTTGTGCATAATTAGGGGTGTGATCTTTTGATTGATTCTACACCAATGATGTAAACCGACGCCTCAGTTGCCATCAGGCATTTGATGACCCTACCCCATCATTAACATAAGCCTCGAATCAAGACTTCATTTGGCAAACCCACTTTTGCTTTGACACTCATCAAAGCATCATTTATCCCATCACAACTACCAAGGGCTTCCCAGAAAACACCACTGCCTCCTGTGGCAGCTGGATCCTCTGGATAAGTGATGTAAGGATGCTTTCAAGTTGACCAACCAGACCACTAATCCAACAACGTCCAAAGCGAGTGCTACCAGACCTGAAACATGTCGTTACAGGGAAGACTTGGATCTGGAGCCTAGAGACTATTCACTTTTGTTGATATTTGTATTTACAGTAAGTTGTGTTTGTTCTTTGGTGTGAGAAAGTTTGAAATAAACATCTATGACATTAGTAACAACAGACTGTATATATGAAAGGGATTGTATCCGATCATGTGACCCAGTTAGCTGCTTTAACTTAGCTGGCTTAGCCACTGCTAAACCAGGATGATAATTCATAATGCTTTCTATTACTTTCTTTCCCATTTTTCTGAACATCCCCATTTCAAATGTCACTTCCAGGACAAGGCTTGGCAACACACGAGGTCCAACTGCAGACCTTTGTGGCTGAGCTCAACGAGACACTCCAGTCAGTCAGGTCACGCTGTGCGTCCGACACGTGGAGCAGTTCAGCTGAATGAGCTACTGGTTTCAGCTCGGCTGAAGGAGCTGAGCAAGCTGTTGGCAGGATTCTCTGTGAGTGGCTCTGGTCCTTAAGAGTGGCTTAGATGAAAAAGACAGGTGTGATGTCTGTAGATATCTCTGACAGGCAGGGCCAGTTCTGGCCACTTTGGTTCCCTTGGATCATGTCTGCATACACACACACACACAACACTACATACTCGTGGGGTACAACAAATGCCAAACAAACACCCTGAAATACAGTATGCTGGGTATACTTGGCTAATACTAGCTAATGACGTCTGTACCTACTGTACCAAGCCATTGAAATGCAATACTGGTTACTAGTAAAAGTAATACACATTTACAAAAAGTATACAGTCTACTTTATTAAAAGGTTGTTTTTCTTGTTTGTTTTTAATCAATTTGTAAGATTTTCATCAGATCTGGTGTTAAAAGTCCACACCTAACTCCCTGTTTCTCAGAATGAATATGAACTTAAACAGGTTTAACTGTGGAGGACATTTTACCACAGAACTACAGGAACAGAAGAATAAGATGAGTCTTTTATTAGTATATTTGTTAAATGTTAAATGTTGTTGCTTTTCTTTTAATTCTGTAAAGCACGTTGAGTCGTACAAAAGTGGTATCCAAAGTGTAAGTGATTGATTGATTGATTGATTGATTGATTGATTGATATTGTCAAAATGAGTTGAGTATCAACAGCATAGTATATTTTTTGTATAAAATGAGAAATTCCAGGTACAAAAATGACAGGCTATAGTGCGTGTATTTGGTATAGTAAGAGGTTAATTATCTTTTTGTACTTTTTATTACTACAGCGTATTTACTGTTAGCTGTAATATTTTTATCTAGGCAGAAATGCAGTGTTACTTCAAAATATTGACCACAGATGTCCACTTTGACTGAAATTTCTCAAATGACAAATTTCACTTAATGTAACAACTTCCCCTCGTGTATCTATTTTCTTATCTATGAGAAAAGGAGCGCTGGGCAACCGGCAGCTACCTTCAGTCATCTGGCCCTGTCTACCCTGTTTTATGTGTTATTTGTTCTCTTGGACAGGCTGTACTGTAAAATGAATTTCCCCTTTGGGGATCAATAAAGTATATCTTATGTTATCTTATTTTAAACATGGACGTATCTTCTCACACAACCTGAGACCCAAGTGAGACCTCTGCAATAAGGGCACACACTCACTGCAGGTGTACTTGCAATTGGGAGACAGAAATTGGTTCTATATTTATTTTGTTTTATTTTCAAGACAAAGAACAGAGGAAGCGCCCCAGTCGTGGTTGCAAACTATCACTATGGTTTTGGGTTTTTTTTTTCCTTTGCTTTGCAGAGCTCCCTTCAGCACGTGGCGCCCTAGGCGACTGCCAAGAACCAGTCCTGCTTACAGGTATAATAATGTAATACCTTAAAACTACGAGAGGTCTCTGTGTTCAACTTTATTCTTTTATCAACACAAAAAAAACACAACATACCATCCTTTCTGCCAAACTTCTTCATGCCCTCCAAAGACACAAACATGGACTTCCTCTAATCAGACCAGTGACACCTCCTGGTCACTTTTCATTACACCAGGATCCACAGAGAAGCATTTCAGGACTCTTCAATTTTGAAATATGCTTTTCCAATAGCAAATCATCCCAGTAGCTCCATATCTGGTCTCACATGTTGTTTTAGTGGCGACATGAAATGACTGCCACGGTTAGCACAGTTAAGCTAAGCTTTGTTCCTCAGATCCTTCCAGACCAGCCAATCATGGCGGTCTGTTAGTACAATCCACACAAGACAACATATTCTCCTTAAATGATCTGTCAGCTCAAAAGTCAATATAATGCTGGGTGATAAGTTGGTAAAATCATAGCAGCAATGGCTTGCTATAGTTCAAATAACATCAATTGATGTCAGCCATCTGATTGGTCAGTTTTGTTGTTTAATATAATCTGATGTGGTATGTACAGCTGTTAGAGATGAAAATCTAACTATAGAAGACAAAAAAAGTTTTGGAGCCAGCACCTAGTGGTCAGTAGAGGAACTTCAGTGCACCTGATTCACATGAATGGGTCGTGAACAGATTTGTACAGAACTAGCCACTAGCCAACAACCATAAGGCATGCAAGACAGTGACCCTCCATGACTGGGTTTGGACACCCCTGCCTTGGTGGGATTGTTGCCGCTTACTAGTGTGGAGGGAAAATTTACATATACACACTTTTAACACATATACATATACACACACACATAACACATATACATATACACACACACACAACATATATATATATATATATATATATATATATATATACACACACACACACACACACATCATGCACTGTTCGTTCAAATGCTTTCAGACAGTGCTATCACCACTGACATAATCAAA
>JBAMYA010042317.1:0-14570 GCA_037176975.1 Arrhamphus sclerolepis
TTTTTGAACATCCCTGCCATGGGGGTGTGGGGGGGTTTTTTGCAAAAAGGTGAAAAGTTGAAGAGGGGGAAAGGCCTCTTGCGGAAAGTTTGAAAAAAAAAAAAAAAAAAACAAAAAAAAAAAAAAACAGTACCTGCTCCAGTTTGCTGGGTCCAGAACTGAAGGGGCTATCGAGGCCATTATCCTGAGAGGGCTGTCGGCTCATGGCACCGCCTGCCTCCCTGAACATGGCACACTTCTCCAGAAGACTGTCCCGCTTTGAGATCGAGAGTCCCAAGTGGTTCCTGCACAATTTATGAACATGTGAGGAGTGGGAATAGACACAGTAAATGGTAGACAAGTTAATAAATGAAAGTTACGATATGTTGAGTAAATGTAAGACAGCATTAGTGCTTGTAAAACTCTCCACCCACATGTTTTTGAGAGGAGTGCTAAGGTCGTGAGAGCCGCCATCATAGCGTTGGTCAGTGGAAGGCAGCGGAGCAGAGGGGTCCTTCAGTCTCTGGAGCCAGCTCTCTTCTGCGTTAAGCAACATTTCTGAGATGGGCTCTGACACTGCAATGTCTAACGGCATCATAGAAAAGACAGGTTAATCAGAAGTGCGACTAACTGTACAACCTGACATGTTTTTTTTACAGGCAAGTTTTACTTAAAGTTTAACTTGATGCAGAAGAAAATTCTGAGCTTCATAATAGATTTCATCCCCAGTCTGCGTCGCTTCAGTGTTTATCACAACAGAAAAGACAATACTAAAGAGATGTTCTGATATCCTGCATGGTTCTGGTACACTTTGATGTTAAATCCTCTTCACAATTAATGTGGATGAGACGTCAGTCCAGCACTGTGGACAGACCCACAACAGAAGAGGGGGGTGGTGTGTTAAGACAACTCCACCCCCACCCCCTAATGAGGTCTAAAAGTGCCCAAGGGAAGGGAACAGCTTCATCCTGCCTTTTTACTTCGGTGTGACAGACAGTGCCCTTGACACCCATCCCTCGCTCTGTCTTTCCTTCATCATTTGGCTGCTAAAGAGGACTATGCAGCTTAGAGAAGGGGATTGTCACAGTCTCTGGGGGGGGCTTGTCTTACATCTTGTCTTAGTCCACAAGCAAGAAGGAGCTATTGATTAAGACCCAAGTGAGTCTGTCTGAGGCTTGATTAAACTACGACGGTGAAGGGATGGAGGCAGTATCTTCTACCGTTAGGAGGTAAATCCAAAGGCCCAGTTTATTATGTATTTCATCACTATTACACAAGATCTGGGGAGCGCTATCCCAAATAAAGTAAATTGTTGTGAAAACTCTACAAATACAAGATTAAGATATGATTTGACAAAAGGTCTTATCTGCAGCTGAGGAGGTATTGCAGATAAACTCTTAATCTCTATAAGATGCCATATTTGTTTTATTGGTTTCATATCAGTCTCACTTTTGTCTGAGAATCTATAACTAACATGTACGACAGTTTGCATTACAACCTTCTGCCTCTGATGGTCACAGTCTTTTCTGTGGAAACATTTGATTTTCAGAAATATATATAATTATATTTTTAAAGGTTTGTTGCGTCTCTCCTTCGGGGAAGCTCTGACAGCTGAACTGCAGATGACACTGGATGAGATCTGTGACTTTACAGCACCTTCAGGGCATAAAATCAATCAGAAGTGAAACACATTCCTTCTCTATGTAAGTGCAGCAACTTTTGCATTAAAAAGGAAAACTGCCTCAGAGCATCTGCCACACCTTACATACACATAAAAAGGGCTCCATAATAGTAATTACACATCAAGAGTGGGCATCATTTTCTGATGGTAGATGGATCAATTTGCAGCTTATTATTTATTAATGTCTTTCCTGAGATCTGGTAGCTCCCAGTCAAAACAGGAACAGATGTCTGATGCACATGGCTATGAAGACACGTTTCGCACAAAACTGTTTTTGCTTTTTATTTCATGCCCATTGGAGAAAATGAAACATTCATAACAGTCAGATCTATCAAAAAAGTATAGGTTATATATAAAATAAGCAACATAACGTACTGGATCATTATAAAACCAACTACAACTCATGGTTCAATAACTTGGGGAACCAAATTTAGCTGCAAAGTAAGTAATATTTTTCTGTGCCCTCTCTTCTTTACAATGTCAGTCTATTGCGGAATGCCATAATTTATTTATTCACATCTCTCTAAAAGTCCCACCAGCGAATCTCTGTCGGCTGGAGAGCTGAGCTTTGATTGAGCCAATGCAACATCTTGAATCCTTTCATTTTGCAGCCGTTTGACACACAATAAGAGATGCTTTATAGCATCACAAGGATATTTAAGGCTTGTATGGGCTCAGCTAAAAATGAAAAAGTTCATTTATCTCTTTCTCTTCTCTTTTGTTTTCCTAATTTGTTGCCTCATTACCTCCCACTTAATAAAATACATTTGCGTTTTCCAGCTGCAGTACTTCCTGTGTGTGTTCATGCATGCGCACGGTTGTGTGCTGGTAAATGCATTACCAGATGGTTTGTCTTGGTTGCAGTTCAGCAAAGTCGGGTTCGCTCCATGCCTTACAAGCTTGCTAACAATACTTGTCTGTAAGAGATGGGAGAAACACAGACACCTGTGTCAATTACATCCTTGAAAATTTCAGAGCTAAACACATTTCACTGCAGATGTGTTGATATTTTTGAGGAACACAGAGAACTACAGTACCTATACCTATGCTTAGAAAAAAGATATTCAAATGCTGTAATGCTTTCTGTGACACACAACAAATGAACATTAAGCAGATGATACATAAAGCATATGTCACACATGACAAGTAAAGTTGGCTCTTTGACTGAAGAGATCTTTTGAGTAATGAACCTGTCCTCCATCACATCACAGTGGGAGAACCCTGTAGTTGTCAAGCTTCATTTTCTCACATGGTGACATGTGAGGGCTGTCACCTCCTTTCCCTATTCTGTGTAGGCTTTTATTTTTAAGATTGTGCCTTTTCTACTCTCCCTTTCAGTACTCCTATCTTTTACAGTTTTTCCCATTTTGCAGCATAACCTTTGAAATGCAATGTACTACATGATCTGGACGGCTGAGGGTAGTGATAGCATAAAAAGATCATCATCTATCCATCCACCTATTAACTTCCGCTTATCAAAGGTCAGGTGGTGGGGTTAGCAGCTTCAACAGAGACACGCAGACCTCCCTCTCCACAGCCACCTCTCTGAATTCCTCTAGGGAACTCATTCCCAGAGGTTTTCCCAGACCAGCCAAGAGATATAATCTATCTAGTGTGTCTTAGGTCTGCCTCGTGGTCTTCTCCTGGTTGGACATGCCTGAAACACCTCTCAAGGGCGGCATCCAGGAAGCTTTCCAGGTAGATGCCTGATCCACCTCAACTGGCTTCTCCTGATGTGAAGGAGCAGCGACTCTACTCTGTCTCCCTCTTGAATGAGCAAACTTCTTACCTGTCTCTCATACTGTGCTTACACTGTATAATTTTGGTCATCTCAGACAAAAGACAGGCAATGGTGGGAAAAATTGAAAAAAAAAAAAAAGGTGGTAGTAGATCTCACAATAAGACAGGAATGACGATCAAAGATAAAACAGATGATGAAAAACTGAAGATAAAAAAAGACGTGTTGCGACAGATATCAAGAAATGTCATAAATTTCGAGGAATCGTCTCTGAGTGTGACGGCCTGTCACTGCCTCTACGATCTCTGTCAGCTAACCAGTCAATGGGAATGCACCATGAAACAACATAAACATCGGTGGGGTGGGTCTACACAGCACAGTAACCTAGCAACAACAGCACCAAATACAATAGAAAGGGGAAGAAAAATGTGAACTCAAATAACCACACTTGTTTTTCTTTTCAAAGCACACAAACATCACCACGACTATGCTAACATCCGAGTCATTGCTGCATTAGCACATTAGGAGCAACATGATAATGCAGCTGTATTTAGGGCCTGAAATAGACTCAGAGTTACTCCTGTTGTAACCATGATTCAATGTATGTTCAGTCGCACAGTGTAACATTCTGTCAATTGATTAGTTACCGATTTTATGCCGCACAATGTTACTTGAATTAATCTTATGAGACTGTAAAAATCATACAGTGTGAACCCAGCATAAGGGAAAGGTCAGCCACCCTACAGAGGACACTCATTTCAGCCCCTTGGATCCGTGACTTCATTCTTTCAGTCACTACCCACAATTCATGACCATAGGTGAGGGCAGGAACATTGATCCACCACCACCACAGACCACTGCACCGATCCACCTGTTGATCTCCCACTCCATTTTTCACTCACTCATGAACAAGACTCCGAGATACCTAAACTTGGGGCAGCACCAAATCCCAAGCCCGAAGAGGGCAGTCTACCCTTTAAAAACCACGGCCTTCATTATTTCTATACAAAATTATTTCTCCGCATCTGCAAAATTAAAAGGAACAAGTCTCCAAAAAGAAAACGCTATCTTGTCAATTTTGAGGCAGTGACAGCATATCAGTTTAAATGCACTGCTGTTAAGCTCTACTGAAACTCTCCAAAAAGAACGGCCTTTTATACAAACTATAAAATGACAAGTGAGCTAGATTAGCATAAAATAAAACTAACCAGGAGTATAAAGCAAAAGAAATTTGTTGCCAAACTTCACAGTTATTTACTTGCGGTACAAGTAGACTTTTTCATAATTAGAGCAAAGAGAGTTTTGGTGCAGTACGGTAATCTGTCACTTCTACACAGAAGTGACTCAGCACATTCAGCAGACTGGTACTGACCCATGCAATCAGCTGTTCAGTTAAGTCTGTACAGCATTTGCTCTTTCTGTGAAGCCAATCAGCAGCTTTCACACTCTATAAATACTGGTGACACGTCAGTGGTACCATAAGAGCTGAACTCTTCAGTGGGTCAAAGTTTAAAAACGAAACTACAAAAAGGTTATGAATGCATGAGGATCAGCAGGGTCAAATCAGCTTCATTTATGATGTAGAAGCATAAAAGCCCAGGTGGAGCAAGTGTAAATGTTAGCTTTAATCTTTAATGTCAATGTAAAAATTAATATTCAGATTAATATTGGAGAACCTCACAAAATGAGACTGTATAAATCTTGCTGCTTAATTGCTTCAGTTTTAATTAATATGCTAAAAAAAACAAACTAATAATTGTATTTCATTTTTCTTGCCTGAAAATCCAACATGAAGCTATTTAAAAATTAGTTCCTCCAGAGAAAGCAACTTTGAAAACCTTGACTCAAAGCAGTTGAACCAAGAGGCAGTGTCTAACTTATCACAACACCAGGAGGAGGAAGTTTAATTAGCTACCATAATAAGGTCATACATCTTCTTAGAGGGTCATGCTAGTCTGCGTGCCACCCTGTAAAAGGGGTTGCTGGATTTAATGTACCAGCTGGTGATACAATTTTCACTAAAAGTCCTGCAAATTTCTATCAATGAAACAGGAAAGTAGATTGTCTCTGTCTATTCACGTATATGTACGCATGAATATACGTGCTGTGTTTGTCAGCTGTCGCTACATGTGTAGAAAGCGACAGAAAGCAAATGCTAAGACTGGTTTGTATGCAAGAACCAATGTGCAGGCGCCAGTAAAGACCAGACAGCTGAGGTGATTTAGCATTTCAAGGAAAACCTAATCGATTCTTCGGTCCTCCAGACTGCCTCTGTTGGGTATAATACACTTAAAAACAAACACACACAAACACACCCTGTAATGGTGCATGCAGATGGTGTAAAGAAAGAGGCTGTATCCATTTTTCACAGGACTTGAGTCTGGATTTGTAAAGAAATATTATTTAATCTGTAAATGGTGATAGCTTTGTCCATTTCAGGTCTGCAACACATTCCAACAGGGACGATAAAGGTTTAAAGATGGACAGACGATTTAGTTTCTCAACGCTTGTAAGAAAAATATTGATATGCTTAAAATTAATGCTTCTTGAAAAAAACTGAAAGGGATTTGCACATTTTTTTTTGCTCAACAGCGAAAATTATTATTAAATAATTCAAGGGATCTGGAAGAATTTCAGTGCATAAACAGGAAGGGTGCAAGCCTAAGGCCTGGGAAATACTTGCAGTTTGACAAAGTGTCCACGTCTGCTTGCACACACAACCCGCTGCATCGTGAACAATTCTTGCTTCTGCAGTACATGTAATACCAGAGGCCTCTGCTTGGGGACAGCATGAAGAGTCAAAGTCAAAAATAAAACTGCAGTGGCACAGAAGAATTTATTGTTTTGGTTTTGTTGCGGTCACTGCCAGAAAAAAACAAAAAAAACACCATTGGAGATGTAATGGTAGACCATAAAATCAATGTTGTGGGAACAATGACAAGAAACACCGACAGTATTTTTCATGTCCTTTGCACCTTTTGGCAACTTGTTGCATCAGGCTGCCATCCTCACACACACAAACACACGCACACACACACACACACACACACACACACACACAACACATACAACTAGTGGTTGTATATAAAGGCCGTAACTGCAGAGGAGCTTTGTAAGAGCTCACTTGTGGACAGAAATTATGATGAAAATGATGAACTTGGTTCAGAAAAGAAAAATAAATGACTAAATGAACCCATATTATCATACAGATTAGAAGGTTTTAGGAGGAAGGATATGACAAAATAACATCTGGAACACTTTCTTGCTTGGTATCATTAATGCCAAAAAAAATTAGTTTTTAATGAAATAAAGAAATATAAAGAAATAAAGAAAACAAATTTAGAAAAAATAAAATAAACCAAAACATCTGCAGGTTAATGAAGAGCAAAAAAATAAATAAAATACAAAAAAGGAAAGAAAAAAAAAATCATGGCTTCAGGACAGTTGGAACAAAAAAACAGAGAGCGACTCCAAACAGCAAATTAATTAATTGTCTTTGTTGGCAGCCAAACTGTCCAAATGGTAATTAATTATCCTGTTGGGTCAACAAGATCAGAATTTGATCACTTTCCTTGGTTCAAACTACCAGATCGTATTCCCATCCTGTTCCAACAACTCATCCAGAAACCAATGAAAGAGACCAGTATAATGCTAATCTAAAAATGATGTATGTGCAAGTAGTTGACTGTTTCTGATTAATAGGACTGAAAAGAGTAGTTTATGAGATAACTAGAAGCCAGTTTATCTGAGGAACAATCCATCAACAATTTCCTCATGATTTCATTAGTGGCAGTAATTTCATTGCATCAATACTGATGGGTTAGTTTAAATTAGTAGACTATGCAACAGAGTCAGAAACTTTTTGAAATGCTGATTCAAAGTTACCTGTCCATATTTAGCAGCCAAATGAAGGGGGGTCCAAAAGTTATTGTCTGCTGGATGAGGGTCCGCTCCACTCTCCAGTAACACAGACACGACCTCTCTGTAACCACTGGCACATGCGATGTGGAGCTTTGGAGAGAAGATAAGAAGAGAAAACTGTATCAGAAAAAAAAGTCTAGTAAAGACTGAGTTTAAGAAAATCTTGATGAGGATAGACAGATGAAATCACTAACACTGACATATATGAGAGCTTACTTACCAGAGAAACTCCATCCTCATTGGGCTGGTTGAGGCTCCCCCCTGTAGCTATAAGCTGCCTGACATCTGATAACATGGTGCTGGGTCTCTGCGTCTTCATTGTGTGCATAGACGACACATCTACGCCTAAAAACATCCACACCTTCGGTTGTGATTAATGAACTTCTTTGAAATATCTAATAGCAAATAATTACAACAAAACTGATTATTGATATAATCTCTTTTCTGTGCAATCAAAGCACTGATGAGGATTTTTTTTAAAAAACACCCTTATGTCTTCAGAACAAAACTACTTTGCTTTCATAATACCAAATAATAACAAGATTTAGGAGAACTTTGACCATAAATACGAAAACAAGCCCACAAAAAAATCTTATGGGCCACAAAATACCCAAGTGTATGACTTTTCTCGATCTATGCCTTCGATACTGTTAACTACACCATACTGCTGTCTATACTCTAAAACATTAACTCTCAGGTTCAGTGCTTTCTTTGTTCGACCATATCTTTCTGGGAGTTCCTCTGAAGTCTCTTGGCAAAGAAAAATGCCCTCATTTCACTACCTTCCAGGGGTGCTTCAAAGCTCAATGCTTGGACCCCATCTCTTTGCCATATACACCACCTCTATGGGCTATTGGATCACATGGCTTCTCATATCACTGCTATGCAGATGATATACAACCACCAGATGATCCCAGAATCTCATATTTCAGCTTGTTTCTCTGACCTGTCTGCCTGGATGAAGGAACCTGCCCATTATTCAATGAAGCACAATATAAACAAAAATATTGCTTCTCCTACGAATGTCCTTCACTGACCATGTGGTTACGGTTTCCTGGTTGTGCCACTTTGCACCCTACAACATCGAGAAAATAATATGTTTCCGAGCTGGCACTCTCCCACAAGGTGCTTTCAGAGTTCACACTTGCTTATGTGACCTCAGTTGTAAAGGCTTAAAACCTTTCTTGTGTGTTGTGCTCCTTGCAAGAACATGGAATGGCAGAGGGCAGAGTTGTCCCTCTCTATGTTCAAAAAGCTCTTGAAAGCACTTCTCTTTCAAGAATACCCTCTGTTATAGCTGTGTCCTCTCTTTAACTTCCTAACCTGCACTTGGACAGTGTCCTAGCTGCACTGACTTGTATGCTGCTGATTTAACTACACTTATTTTGTAATTTGCTGTGTTACTGTGGTTTGATCGTATTTCCTCTGTTGTAAGTATCCTTGGATAAAAGCATCTACTGAATGTAATATAACACATGATAATCATACAGCTCCTGAAATCATCCATTCAGTAACGGTGAACTATTGTCCTGAACTGACACTCAGAGCTGTGCAAAGGTTCCTGTCGACAGAATCGACAGAGATAAATGCACCACTCCAGAATCCTGCACACAAAGTAAACCCAACATTGGTGGCTTTAATAGAATAGATTGATTATCAATCTGTCTTTGTGTAACTCAGATGAGCTTTGGACACTAACTAATGGGACTTTTCCAAACAGGTTGGTAGAATCAGATAATCAATAACTATGTTTGCAAATAGATGAGAATTTCATGATCTGGAGGTATTTCAGGCATACTAACAGGAACATTATTGCACCAGGTCAGAAGGAATTCTTCGATTCCAAACAGCCACGACTCCAAGAATTACACACGGCGCAAAGTTTGCGAGGACGGTAACGGGGATCTAAGGGAATTTTAGCAACATTTAGCCTAAACCCCTTCTCCCTGATGTAAATACTCATGGACAGTCTGTCTTCCCCATTACCACACAAACCTGATAGGGATAGAGAGCATGCAACCATGTTGCTATAGCAACAACAGAGGGTGAGTGAGCCTGTGTGAGTACGAGTAGGCTTCATGGTGGCAAAATCCAGAGAGAAGAGGGGTGGGCTTCAGAGACACAACAAGAACTGGCAGAAAGAAGTGTGTGTGTGTGTGTGTGTGTGTGTAGGGGTGGTCTGAGCTTGATAAGTTAGCTGTCCTCCCTCAGATGCTGGTATTTGTCATGTGATTCAGTGCAGGCTCATGTGTTGCCAGTGGCAGATGTATGAGGGAATGCCCTCCATCATTGTCGTTATCTGTTTCTGTCTTGCTTTGTCTGCATGATCCCCATTCTTCTTTCATTGTGTGTTCATTTCTCTGTCACCTTTCCCTGTTTCTCCTTTTTGTCCTTTGTCTTCTACGACTGTCTAATCCCCATGCGTTTTTCTATTTTGCTCTCTTTTCTCAATGGGGGCATTATTTCCCCAACCGCTATCTGCTGTCGTTGGGCCTGTGGGTGTACTTCACCTTCAGCCACAAAAACATTCATACACAGAAAACCTTGTGTTTACCTTTAGCATCATCACAATGCTTTATAACCGCAACATTTTCAGAAAAGGTGGTGGACAAATGGACTTGAAACATCAAATAAATTAAGAATAAATTCATCAATTGATGAGAAAGCGTTAAAGTTTCCAACAGAGCTTTACCATTTTCTTCCAGGTGTTTTCGGAGAATGTAACTGGTCTCTGTTCCCTCAATGGCGTAATCCAGAGGAATGTTTCCATTGATGTCCTGCAGCAGAATGTTCACTCCAGCCTTTTGGATGACACAAACAAACTGTATTTTAGCTAGGGCCATTCATCAAACATGAATCAGTGATGGAGTAGGTCTAATTATCTGGGCTTCCCATCGGGACGTACCCGAACAGAACCATGAAGATGTTAACAGACAACAGACTGAATTAAAGAACTCATTAGATAATTGCCCAGGGGACGGGGCTGCAAAGATTAAGGGCATTGGTTACCATTACCTGTGATCGTATGGGATAGTCTGAGTGGCTGACAAGATTTATACCTGCTTACTCAACAGGGAGTCTTCCAGAAGAGCAGCTTTTGAGATAACAGAAGAGGCATTTCCCTGGGTTCTTTTAAAGACCATAACTCCAACAGCATCACATGAGTTGCTTATAATAAGCCCATGACTTATTGGTTCTCTCGGGAAACTGCTGCGCTAATCATCGAAAAAAAGAACAGAAAAAGAAACTGTGATGTACTTTAGGTTCGCAAATCCATATTCACTTCAGTGACAGGGCCTTCCAGTTGGACTTTTCATTTTAATATCCCCTCTTTGGGTTAAGGTACTAAAAGTAAGACACAAGTTGCGATCGAAAGCACTTCCACCATAGATTGCTTCCTGCTGTAGAAAAGAGAATCTTGTGTAATGATCATAGCTGGGCGAGGTCTGATAAGAGGGACTCTAAGTGAGGGTCCTTGTTTAATATTTACGGCTAATAGAATTCTAACAACACAGTTGTGGTGCAGCAAAGAGATTTATGACCAACTCCTTAGGCAGGAGAAGAAAGCAGTGAAGGCAAAGGGTAAAAAAAAAAAAAGAAAATGAGAAGAGCGTTAAAACTGAGAGCACTGAGCTAACTGTCTAAATTGCATGAAGAAAAAGAAAAAAAAAACTGTAAAGAAAAATAATGATAATAAAAAATAATAATCTTAAAATGTCAAAGAAGCCCAGAGCTGTTGAGGTGATTCAACATTTAAACACCCAGTTTTTAAAGATTTAAAACATGCTTTTTAACTATTCAGTGAAAATATTTTTCTCTTCAGTGCTACCCAGGTAGTATAACCAGCAGCTAGTTTTTAAGATTCCATTGTGGTTTTTTAAGTATGCTGTTTTTGTCCTCTGGTGAGGTTTAATTCAGGGGTTAACACAAAGAATTCATTAACACTGATAAGAATCAGCTGCTCCTTCGTGACTATTCATGAAAAAACGCAAACCCTTATCATAATTTGAACCACTGCTTCAAGAGCCGGGTGAAAAGATTATGAATGAGTCAGAGGGAGAACATTATTATGAAAGCAAAATTACTGTTCATCCTCCCACCTGACATATATACACACACAGAAACACACTCCACTCTCCATCGTTACCCTCCATTTGCAGCATATTCCTAATATTTGTGCTTGCAAGGAGTCCTTGTGAGCCCAAGAACTCTTCTCAGATGTTGATGAATGCGTTTTTGAATGTGCATGAATCAGTGAGTTGCAAAAGGAGTGTTCTGGCCTGTTTGATTAATTTCAAGGCCCAGGAACGAGTCAATAGAAGCCTGAAGCAATGAAGTTATCAGCTAAAGAACAGATCTCTACTGCTTTGTCAGGAGGTCCTTCACACCTCTCACCTTCACTTATGTTCAACATAATGTGGGTGTATAGCATCAGTGACAATTAATATGATGCTAAATTGTGTATCAAACTGTAGACTACAGATTATGAAGTACTTAAAATAATAATTTGTTGAGGTCTTGATAAAATATCTGAGATGCTTTGGTCTAAAGCCCACAAGAAAACAGAGTAATAGCACCTCCTTTCAACCTCTTCTTTTAGGCTCTGTTCATAGGAGATGTTTTAAGAAGGTAGAGACAGCATCTTAATTCCACTCCAAGGTACAGCAAATGCAGCAAAATGTGAAACTGAATTCTGAACCATTTACTGACGTTTTTTAGAGTAAGGTAGGCTAAAAAAAATGACAAGCTTCTGATTTCTGAAACTTTCTAAGTTGGTTGTGACTTCAGGCACCCCAGTATATTGTATGCTTTCAAGCCAATACATCTTCAGAATATGTTCTACTCTGGTGGCTTAGTAGTAGTGCAAAGCCAGCCCTCGAGGGCCACTCTCCTGTATGTCTTAGATGATTCTCTGCCACAACAAACCTAAATCACATGAATGGATCACCATCAGCTTGTCATCAAGGTCTGCACATGTCTGGTAACAACCCATTCATTTGAATCAGGGAAACATCTAAAGCCAGCATCACACTGTTTGGGCCATCTCAGACGAAAGATGTGTAATTGTGCGGAAAAATCGACCATCGTAGCTCAAAACAGTTGGCTGCAGATCTCACAATGAGACAGGAGCAAAGATAGAAGATAGAACTGTCTTGAGACCGAAGACGGGCTGCAACAGATATCACCAGTGTCAGAAATTTGGAGGAATCATCTCAGAGAGCGACGGCCTGTTGCTGACTCTTCAATCTCTGTCAACTAACCAACCAATAGGAACACACCATGAAATAAACATTAGCATGTCTACACAGCACAGTAGCCTAGCAACAACAATGCCAGATAGCACTGGAATCTGTTCCTGATGAAGCCAAAGCTGAGATGGACACTTTCACAGTAGCAATCACAGTCCACCACAGTTCATACACTGTTAAGACCTTAATTACACTGTTAGACTTCAAGTCCATTTTTTTCCCAGTTGCTGAACTACAAGTAGTACGTGATGGGATCTGATCTCCTTGAAAGCAAGTTAATTGAACTGAACACTGTAGCGAAACATTCTGTAATGAGATCCACCCTAAAAACAGATCTTTTTCCTTTTCTTTTATCAAAATAATAGATTTCTGCACATGTAACACCAGCAAATCCACTTTGACACAAAAGCCTGCTCCCCAGATTTTTGTTGTTTTTATTTTTTTACACAATATTTCCTTAAAACATTAATTTTCTTTCCCCATAAACTATTTTCACTTTAAAGCAGGTTACACATGATTAGGCTATATGCAAAAAGTACTTAATGAGCAATTATCAGGTTTATTATAAGCAGAGAGCATTATGAGCAGGAAAACCCTGAAAAAGCTATTTAGACCGACATGAAGCGGAGATCAGTGCAGCCAGAGGCTTGCTGTTAAAAATTTGATTTAAAAAGTCTCAGAGTTGAGGCTTTTTTAAATTTATCCTTTACAAGCATGGAAAGTGGGTCATTTCTAGAACTGTACCTTTTCTGGAAAAAAAAAAAAATGGCATTTTCGAACAGAAACAGAACGAAACAGAAACTGTCCAGTCTGTGAATCATTCAACCACAACTCCAAGTTTAGAGGCTACAAACAAGAATTTCATGTATAATTATGACGCAACAGAAGGGAACAAAGAAGCGCTGCTACAAATATAAATGCATCAGCGGCATATGACAGTAACATTCACGTCCAAGAGTCAAAAGGTACAAGGAACAAGACAAAGTCTGTAATTAACATTTATCTCTTACCACATCTTTTGTTTCTGCAGTTTTATGGGAAATGAAAGGAGAAAATCATAATTGAGTTTCTAGAATGTCAAAAATATTTAATGAGTTGAAGTTCTTATTACAAGGAAATCATGGAGATAACTTCTGTCTGCATCCTGATATGTGCATGAGACCAGCGTCATATAGTCCTAACCACAGAAATCAATATGAAATAGCAGAGAATTTGGCTCATTTCTTTTGTTAGCTTGCTATATGTGTCACACTGACGACTACTTTTTGCGTCACAAGTTATAAATACTACAAACACTGTCCCATTTTCAAGTAACAATCCTCTAAAGTGCCACTTAATCTCAACAAGGACCTTAATGACAATAGTTACCCAAAAGTGGAGCTATATAGGTTTAGGAATGTGTTTGGAAAATACAATTTTTAAAAAATGATTTGTTTGCCTGCTGTTTGGGAGCAGGAGATAAGAGAATTAATGTGATTGCCAATCTGGATGCAGAGCAGCAGAGCTGTGCCTTCCCCATAAGACAAGATTGGTAATATCTCTGTCAGCAAAAACCATTCTGTTCCTCCTTGTAGAAACTGGAGACGGGAAATCAAGGGCAGGGAAGCAGAGGACATGGGGTGGGGGAATGAGGGAAGATATGGCAGAGGAGTGCACAATAGATGTGTACAATATACACAATAGTGGATATTAGCAGTGGCTTTCTTTCCAGTGTCAATCAAATATGGCACAAATAAAAACTGGAACCACTTTACAATGAGGTACACGAAAGGTTACTGAATTATCACTTAATTATTGCTTAATTATCAGAAAACAAAGCATGAACTAACCACTACTTTGGAGTTGTTGAATGGGTTTTCAGGAAAGTAATGTTTAGGGAATCAAATCAACAAATCATCAAAAACCAAAAGAGTAATTACTTTCCTAAAAACCCAGTCTACAACTTAATGATTAAGTAATGGTTACATAGTGGTTAGTAAAACTTGATTATTTTCCTTTTTTT
>JBAMYA010042318.1:0-14566 GCA_037176975.1 Arrhamphus sclerolepis
ATAATTATTCCTTTGTCTTAAAGCACAGAATTGTCTCTTATTTTTTACCTTATTGGGGAAAAGTAAATAAATGCAGCTATTGCTTGATTGTGCTGGTTGTCACTTCTTAGTGATCAGAATGATGCTACTGTCTTTCCCCTGACGTGGACCGCTTCACCACTCAATGTTGCCTTGTGTTTCCCAGATTTCTAAAACAGGACCCGTTAAAAATTACTGATCAAAGGTTAAAAAGTGGTGAATGTGCCAGCAGGCTTTGATCGTTTACTTCATGTGATTGTCATCCTTGTAAATTCTATGTTTAAACAAGAAAATGTATTGAATGTATTGAGTGCAGCATGCTGTTTTCATATGGTACAAAAAGAATGACATCTTTTACACTCAGATTTGTTATTTTATTTACAGCCTTAACTGTTCTGGATTGTCCACATTCTCTGACAGGTTTAATGAACGTAGTTTAGACGATTTGAATTGAAATATCACATTGATCTGTCTTCAGTGTCAATTAGTAATTTCCAGTGCAGCTGGATGGATAAGTATATGTAAACTTTTTTCTTCTTTTTTCTTTTTTTGTCCGGTTTTGAGTATAGTCGTAGTGGGATTGCAGTACATTGTATGACCAGCAGACTGTGCTAGCGAACTGCGTGAATGTGACAAAATGTTTTGGGATACTTGTCATAGGATTTATTTTATAATGACACTGTAAATATGTGATGTATACAAGTGATATATCCATGATTTATTTGGAATCAGATTCACATGTATTTTGCTTACCAGTCTGTGTAGCATAACAGGGAAGATAGAGTTGGCACAATGTTATTTTTGTTTTTCTTTGTTCCTTCCCTCAGGATTTCACTTCATTTGTTCCCACTTTAAAGGGATGCTCATCTGTTTTGTTGTTCCTGCATTTTCAGAGTAAATAAATAAGTGTTATATGTTGTCCAACCAACTTTACGTTTCATGTTTTTATTTGAAAGAGTATTACATGGTGTCTCTGTGGGGTTTAAAAAAAAAAAAAAAAAGATTAAAATTCAAAAGTTGAATAGCTGACTTTAAGGTTTCACAAATGTGTGGAAACCAAGTACTATGTTTTTAATATATGTAGTGAGGCTTTAAATTTGCCATTATTCAGTGAACATCATTGCTTGAATGCTGTGTTGCTTCAGAACGATTAAGTAATATTGTAGTTCTCGTCTCCATGGCTCACGACAACCACCATCTGAACTTTAAACTTCTTCAAAGTTCTTGCAACACGTTCCACCGGTTTGTTTGCTGAGCAGTTTTTATTTTGCAGGGTTCTTGCCACTCAGCTCTCTTTTCCAATATTTATCGGTGGTTCGTTCAAAAACCTTAAAATAAAAAGCACCAACTGTAATGTTTCACATGCCCCGAATGTGCACAAGCAACCAAATCCAAACTTAAGAATATACAAATGCGTTGCGTGCAAACAGTGCACATGATGTGTAATTCTATAAACATTTCATTTTATAGCTTATAACCACAAATAAAGAGGATTTTCTCATGCATCTCCAGTCAGTACTTACAAAATTTCTAAAATTGATGTTTAAACAAATTAAGTGATTTTAACCTAAATCAATCATTTTGGTGCAAGAAGACTTTTTTAAGACCCCAAAGCTGGGAAATACTTGGGCACTGATGTCTCATACAAAATCTCACAAGCATGGTCAAACGTTTTCAGTGAACAGTCCTGTTTGAGTCTGTTGTCTAGTCTGTAATAGTGCTGATGGCTGAGTTCCTAAATTGGACAATTAAAAGCAACAAACAGGATGTCTCATGTTTTGCAATTTTGAATTTTGTAAATACAGCACTTGTCTCACAAAGTAACTTCCTTGATGGCTGCTCCCTGTTCAGGGTCTTGGGGAGCCAATCACATCAGTCTGTCCTTGTAGCGAGTCTCTTAGCGGGTTTAACACGTTGACGACAGAGCTGAGACGTTGTAGTCTGGATGGTAAACGAATAAGATGGCTGCAGTGGAGGAACCCTGGTCATTTCAACCAGCGTTGTCATCCAGAGTTAAAGACTGACTTCTATGACAATCTCTTAGGGATTGTACTAGATGAGGCCCATCTCATTTATAAATGGTAAAAGATGTGGTTTAACGATAAAGTAAGTTATTCAAGAAGTAATATGAGTGTGATTATCTATATCTGTCGTAACGTTAGCTGTATCCAGCGGTGTTACACACAGATAAATCTTTTGAAGATGCTGGTTGAGTGTTTGAACAGACCAGCCACTTTCAAATTCTGCTGATGAAAACAGCAACACGGTTTCTTTTTCCTTTATCGTTGTGAAAAGCGTGACCTTGTTCGATGCTCTGATCAGTTGTAGGCTAACCAGCTGTGTTCAGAGGCAGTTTGAAAAGCAACCATCGGCGCTGCCGCCTGGATGGGGAGGCCCTATGGCTCATCTTGTCAGACCCTACACCTTTGTAGATGTGGGTCAGTTCTATCAGGCTACTTCCTGATGCAACTGGGATTCAAACGATCCAGGCGAAAGCACAACCACTAAGCCACAGAGGGGAAAGACAACACCTATCTAGAAAATAAATGAAAAAAACATTTGTGTTCTTTTTTTGATGAAAGAATGAATAAAACAAATCACATTAAAACAACTGGATATGCACGTGTGGTGGCTGGATGTGGTTTCGCTCAGCTGCAGAAGATGTGATGTGGCGGCTCAGGGAACAGCACCAATAAGAGACAAATTGGCGGGCCAGGAAGCGTTCTTCGACTCTGGTACTTGGAGTCCTGGTTTGTGGGGCATGTCACAGTCAAAGATTTACTGAAATAATTGAAAATGATTCATTTTGGAAATCTGAGTTGCTTTACTACTTTTTTTTAAATCTGTTATGGACTTGAAATGAACTTTATATTACAGTTACGGTGGTCTTAAAAGACTGAAGTTGGAAGCGAACAATAAAGTAATATAGTAAGTGGACATGCATGCAGTGTGGACCTACTGAGGTCAGATCATGGTTACTGCATTTGCATGTGTGTCAGGCCTGTGTAAATACACTTCATCATCTACACCAGTCACGTGGCTCCAGTGGTTCCCTCTGTGAATCATCGTGCAGCCCAGAGTACTCTTACTAGCATATATGTGGACAGGCCTCCCATTCAGAAGAAATAATCATTTCAGATGTAGAAGATGAGTAGCAGATAATGTGAAAACTTTGAGGAAAGACTTAATAGGATAGTCACCTGTGATCCACACCGTGTCATCCTGCTGATCCTAAATGTAGTACAGACAGAGCTCTGAATGTGTCTGCACAGTTCTGATTGGACTGCAGTCTTGGAAATGGTAAACTGGGAATTACAGAGCTATTACCTGACGCTTCACTAGGCACCCTATGGACAAATGTGCACTGAAAATGTGAGGTCTGCAGGGGTTTGTCAGCTGGCACGTAGTTTGCACGGTGTGCCTCCGATAAAGGCAAATTGATGCAGTTACAAAAGAGTGGTCATCTGTGCAGACGCAAGAACAAGCACCCATTCAAAGAGGGATCAAATCTGCAAGTGTATACATACATAACTGTATAAAAGCAACCTCATATTCCTATCTTTGCAAACAACTTTGTACAAAGAGTTACAACATACTTCAATCAAGTCTGTGATAAAAACATTCACCTGATCCTTGCACATGCACATAATGCCTCTGGCACTCTTGCAAGTGACTCATACACTTGCAGACCTCAGATATAACAACCCTTGAGGACTTTTAATGCTGTTGTTGATGTATGCATATGAAAGCTCTCAAGCGCAGAAATTGTTCTTGTGTCCTCTTTAAAAAAACAAGTGAACAGTGAACTGGGGCGTCTTGATTCTATGGACTAAGGAGCAAAAACATAACTAGAGTCTGACAAAAGTAAAACCAAAAATGGGATATTTTAAAAAGAAATTGAGTTTAGGAAACATCAGTTTATTCTCATTATATTCACAGACAAGATCTAACTTTTGTATATCATAAATCAAAGACTATTTAAAGTACAAATACAGTGAATTAAGAATAGGTTGGGTTGTACAATATCACACAGGAGATACAACAAAAACGCAATGTCTTATCTTAAATTTCTTAAATGTAGTACACCCAAATGTTTAAAGTGAATTGTTGCTCAAGTCAGTTTGAACCCTTAAAAAAAAAATAAAATAAAAAAGGACTAAAAACTGCTACATACCAAACCTCTTTGGCCTCCATTTCAGTTAGTGTATACTGGGTGACATTGAGAAACTAAAACAAAGAAAGAAGAAACAAATGACTGTGCCTGCACTGAGGTGAAATGAGATCTTGTTTGCTTTGAAAGCTGTGGTGTGTGCTAGGGATCATTTCATTGAATTTTAGGCACTGAACCTCAGTGATCACAAGTGATGATGACAGTGGTAAAGCTTGGCTTGCAACAAGATCCGTATCCCAGCATGCTCAGCACAGAGGCTGACTGAATGACTGACAGAGCAATATTCCCCCTGCTCCTCTGGCGTTCTCTTCTTTCTGTCTTCCAGTGGTCAGCACAGCAGGTTTGCAAAAAAAGCACCCAGGAAAACCTGCTGTTATGATCAAATAAGTAGCAAACACAAAGAGAAGACAGAAGTGCTGATGGCGCAGCTATGACATTAGTGTTTGATGATGTGTGGACCAGTCGGAAAGTTCCCTGATGTAGTTTGGCCCAAACAGGTCACTGTAGTTGTCCTGGTGGAGAGGATATGGGGTCTCATCACCTGCACCTGAGGAGCAGGAAACAACATTCAAACCACAGTCAGAGTTCGCTGAAATTTTGTAATTTTAAAATAGTTTTATGGCGAAAAACTTGATCATTTTCAATAGATCATATCATGAACTATCATTTTATATGTCGTTAATATGTTCTCAGAATTTCTGTTCTGACTCGTTTGAGCTTTTGATTTTGTTGCATTTTTAGTTTTGCATTTTGTTTACATGTGTTTTTGAAAAATTGCTTTGGGTTTGAATATTTGAGTGTTTTTCTGGGGTTGTGATTTTTCTGTTAGATTATATTGCTGATTTACGATTTCCATGCTGTTCCTACATGCAGACCTATTCACGAATTTAGGAACAAACTACAAGTTTTACCTGTATTTCATTATGAGATTTGTTTTTATTTATACATTTTAGGCAATAGCTCCACTGTTGCAGCAGATTATTGATTTGTTAAAATCACACAAATTGTTAATATATATATATATATATTTTAAATTTCAGCTTATTTCCAGTAACTTCTTTGGGTTAGCCCGGTCTCTATTAACTTTTTATGTGAATTTATAACTCCCTCCGTTCCTGCTGCCAGTCAAAATATGCATGTTAGGTTTATCAGATTCTAAAACTGACCGTGTGCATGTGTGTGTGAAATGTTTGTATTAGTCATGTGAACGGACAGCAACTATTCACTGAAGGACAATGGCCTCCTTTTTCGTTTTTGTCGTAAGCCAACAGTTCAATGAATTTGCATGTTTAAAATCATTCCATTTTCAGCCTCGTGTGACTACTAACTAACTGTAAGTCAGGAAAATGAAAATTCTTCAGGTAATCCTGGCCTGCAAAAATGTAATAGAAATGGTTTCATACAGTGCCACTGGTCCCACAGTGGGTGTGTCCTCCATCCTCTCTGCTCCCCTGTCTGGTTCCAGATGTCTGTGGTGCTTATGTGTTCCACCAGCTGTGGGAGAGAGCAGACCAGATCAGTGGAGAAAAACCTACAGTCCAAAAGAGAAGTTAAGTTCAGCTGAATCATTTTGATCGTTGGTACAGTGGGTTGCAGCCAGTACCTTAAAGACAGCCTCATTCTGTTCCTGGTCTTCAGGTTTGGCCTCCCACATCCCTGCACAACAACAATAACCATCATCCCTCTGCAGTTGGGGGATTCTTCAATTACCAACACCCAGACCAGCATCTTACTTGAACAGAAATTCATCTCACCGTGTGCTGGAATGCTGTTGAAGGTGTTTTGTGCACTGGTCTCTGTCTTCTGCGGCATGTCTGAAATGGCTCTTGTTGTTGGAGGTTGCCATGTGTGTGGGGAGTGCGTGTCATCGTGTTTGCATTGTCCAGCACTGGTTTGTCTTTCTCTTCTTTTGCTGAGCAGCTGCAGTCCTGAAGGAGGAGACAGGACCGTGACAGAGAACTTGTTTCTGAGTTTTAAAAAAAGGGCATTGTGATTCAAAACTGCCTTCTCACCTCTCTTGCGCCTGTGTGTTTGGGAGCGTGGCAACATCCTGTAGACTCTGTAGGCATTGCTGCCTCGCTTCCTGCTGTGCTCCCGGAGCTCACAGACATCAGGCAACGAGTTCAAAGCACAGCGAAAATTCGCTTTCCATGTCTTGGGATCTGGCTTGTCTTTGCCTGGACGGTACCGCCCTGCATACAACAAGCAGAGATGGAAATGCTACTCGGGGTGTTTTTGTGGTAACTTGGTAACAAAACGTAACTGTGTGTTTTGATATTATCCAAAAAGTTCAACTCCAAATCCAGAACTGTTCTCACGCCCGTGGTATGAACTTTCACTTGGACTGTTTGCTAAGAGATACCTGCAGAGAATTTTCTATGTCCAGACATCATCACCTTGTTATTGGAGAATAAACATTATTATCCTCTCTTCTTTTCTGTGAGAACTTTTCTTTCTCCTGTATGAATGTCAGAGTATGAGGAAGCATGCGTAACCATGGAGTGAAGCTTGTGACAACATGTCTGAATGTAAACATTAGCGGCATCCTTCTTTGTAGATTTGCCATGTTAACGACATTTATCTCTACAAGATATCAGCTTTGGACTGCATGGCACACCTTTTAAGTTTCTTTCCACTTTCAGTAACAATATTTTTCAGAACCACATCATGCTGATGGAAAGGAACCAAATGGATACCGCAAGAGCCAAGACTTTAGAACTTGGAACATGAATGATGGAGAAACAGAAATTAAAAGATACAAAAAACAAACAAAAACAAAACAACAGTATGATACGTGATTACACATGTACTTTCTGGTATTTTTGATGAGTGTCTCTAAATAAACCGAATCCCTTTCTCTTTCTTTTTTCATCTTTGGGTAAGACTTTAGGGTTTACACAATGTGGGTCGGTGATACCACAGCCATAAGAAACACAAGAACAACAACCGTCCTCACCTCATTTCTGCTGTTTTCTCCATCCAGCTTGGACTAACATTAACCTGCAAAGCCTCATGTAGAATTTAGTCACACTCTTCTGGTCTTTTACCTAAAATCTGAGGGCTGTCGGATCCCACCTTTTTAAGACTGTACATGAAGCTCAGACGACTTTTTTTTTTCAGCTTATTTTGACAAAGTTAAAACTTCTATCATCACAGAGGGACAAAGTTCAATCAAAATCTCACCTTTCTGGTTTCTTTTAAAATGTAGAGTCTGGGAAACAAGTAATCATGGGAAACAACAATGTCTATTGCCTTAAGCCCAGAGAGAACCACAAAGCTTTCCAAATGAATAGCCTCTTCAAACATTTTTCAGTTTGATCAGAATGAATAAATGAATAGCAAACATTAGTCTTGGAAGGCCGAAATGTTTTCTTTTGTGATATTCAAAAATCAAAACAAACCATGGTCTTTAAGGTGCCTTTTGGTATTCATGTGTGTTATAGTTATTGTATTGTAAATGTACATTTCCTGCTTGTTACAGTAATACTTCAGAGTGCTACGACTTAAAAAGAAAAAACAAAACAAAAAAAAAAAAACAATTGACAGCTGTAAGACCATCTACCATGAGCTTTACTGTCTGAGTTCATTCAGTCTGTTGAGTCTCAGATTTATGCTGCTGTATGATTTGGCACTCAGCCCATTTTCAGACCATAATTACTGGCTTTAGTAATAAAATCAGTGGAGCTTTAAGATCCACCATGGGTCACTTAAATCAGACAAGGACAGCAGCCTTATTCCTACACATGCTGCAACTTCCCACATTCTTTATTAAAGTAAAGTTGAGGTGGATCTTTATTTATTTATTTGTTCTTTTTTGTTTTTGTCAATGACTATCAGTTATTGTTGGCTTTACAATATTCATTCTTTTCCCTGTAAAACTTTAATAGTGTGCAAAGAGGTTTTTACAAAGGTTCTTGATTTTGTGGAAAGAGTTGCACCTTGTTGTACTTTGGCAGCAATACGATCACCCCTCACACCTACAGCTGCTGAACCAAAGCTTTCCCATGATGTGATATAACTCTACAATCACAAACCATGACGTTCCCAAACCTGGAGGACAGTACTCCACCCCCCTCCCCCATACACACACACACACACACACACACACACACACACACACATATACACACACGATCACCAACCATCACCATTATTTATGTTCTTTTATTTTAATTAATTCTTTTTTACATTTACGTGTATTGAAGCAGCTATATTTTGTGGAACATGGTCACTGTAGTTTCCAAAAAAGAGAGGAAACTCACCCTGTGTCACTTCTGTGTGTACTTTTAATTTATCATACTATTAAAATGACTCTGAGTTCTATGTAATATAGAAGTTAAGGCAAGGTAAATGATTTGATCTGACTTTGTGCTGTCAGGTTGGCGCTAAACTGTCATAAAGGAGTCTCGCACTGCACGAGATCTCTACAGGCTGTACACACATGTCATGTGCCAACTGACTAGCCTGCCAAAGCTTTTTGTTGTTTTTATTGAATAAGATCAACTTGTTTGACCTAACGTCGTAATGCAGCTCTCATCTCATGGTTTGATGCAAAGAATGTGGTCGATCTAGAAAGACTAAACAACAAAGTAGGCAGCACTTCTTTGGAAAGTCGACCAAAGAAAAAGAAAAAAAAAAGGGCTTCAGGCAAAGCTAATGTGAAGGCAGGTAGCTTTTAACTCTTACATAGAATTTATAAACATTTCTTCCTAAAGCTACAATATTCTGCTGATATTTAATCACTGAAAATATTGTTATTGTTAATATGGTGATTTGTTTAACTTCTTTACCACTTGTACTTGGCATAAAGTGAAAGCATAAGTTGAATAATCAGTGTAAATAATCATGTATTAATCAAAAATGTGTGTCAAATGAAAAGAAGATTTGTGTTGACAGTTCACAGGTAATAAAGATGCAGTCGCTCTCATGTGGTCGTTCCTGTGAAAAACTTTACACTAGAAACAGAACAACCTGAGACCTGACTGACTGTGGTGCTGATGTGAGGGGCAAAATTACTCCTCACTCCAGGACCATATCCATTCAACCTTCTGTAGGCTTTTCCGCCTTGTTTCACTGCATAAATACATCTGGTGGCTCTTTAACAATATGATAAAACCACAATAGAAACACATTTGTGTTAGTGCATGACTCGTACCAGTGTGCATGGCCCAACTCCTGAAGAGCGTTGCATCCCTGTCAATACTCCAACCATGACGAGCAGCGTGTTTCCATGGGATTTGGAAGATGCAGGCTGACTGTGAAGATAGAAATTGGAAAAAAAATCAAAATTAAATTTCCATCATTTATTATATTGCTGCCAAGACTCTTTGCTGTTGTTCGCTGCCCAAACTGACTTCACACACAAGTCAAAACATGAATTCAGGTGTGTATGCTGGTGTGTGTAGGTGACGCCGAGATGAGAAAAGATGGAGGGGTCTACCTGATCCAGCCAGCTGACCCCTGGATACCTCCCAGACTGAATT
This sequence comes from Arrhamphus sclerolepis, assembly GCA_037176975.1. Taxonomy (NCBI): domain Eukaryota; kingdom Metazoa; phylum Chordata; class Actinopteri; order Beloniformes; family Hemiramphidae; genus Arrhamphus; species Arrhamphus sclerolepis. Next base: position 9,673 of record JBAMYA010042318.1, read on the forward strand.
TGCTCCTCCAGCCATGGCCTCAGTCTCTGCCGGCACGGTTGCTGCATGCTGCCGCCTGAGCCTCAGGTGTGCTGAAATGTGCTCAGTATGGAAGCGTTGCCAGTTTCAGAGCAGTTTCACCACTGACACATACGTGCTTTTTTTTTTTTTTTTTTTTTTATGAACTCATTTAAATCAGACGCTCCACCAGCAAATCACACTCAACTGCATTCTCCAATCAAACAGCTCACAGCTGAAACAATCAAACTCCTCCTCCAGAAGCCTTCCTCACTGGTTAAGTTGGCTTCTCCTGTTACAGAAAATACAGTGTATTCTTCTCCCAGACTGTTGGGCCGATTGAGTGATTAGATGTAGGCAGCAGGGGAGAGGACATCCTTATTTAGGTTTGCAACGCTTGCAACATTTCTGTTTGATTGTTATTGGAAAAATAATGTGGATTTGAAATTGTTACTACCATGCTTGATTGAGCATACACTACTTTAGCACGCTGAGTCATTTAATTTGAATGTTTCCCATGCTGCATGAAATGCAGTGCCATCATATTTTGGTTTTGTAATTTCTGATGTGCTTTTACTGTCTCTGAAGTCAATGTGGCAGCAGTGAGAGAATGTGTGCTCAGGTAGCAAGCACCAGATGGAAGCAGAATTAAGGCGATATGCGATCTGAGTGACACATGAGACGGCCTCACATGTTGCAACAATGCTTTTAGGCACGTATGACACAGAACTTTAGAGCATTATGTTTGATTCCATTTCATGCAGAGAAAAAAAACATCAAGGAAATTTACAGTTTATGTTTTATTTATTCTTTTTACAGAAATGCAGTTTATGACATGCACCCCAATCACTAAAAATGTCATTATATATACATTTGGTGCAAACAAAAGCAGAAAGGAAAATACATTTCCACAAGATGTGATATATTAATATCATGCTCCATTATAATTTTTGCTATATTACATAAGCAGTTCATCATGCTTTTATTTCAAAAGGTTATTGTACATTTAAAAAAAAACATTCTCATTCAAATCAAATACTGTAATCCAAAAGAAATAAAATGTTCTGACACTTTTGCCTGCACATATGCAGTAAATTCCTAATTTGATTATCTGGACTGCGTGCAATTCCTCCTTTAATTTCGTTTCTTTCTGTTTAAAGTGCTACAAGTGCAACTAAGTTCTGTGAAAATGAAACATAGAGTCAAAAATAATAGCAATCCATTTAATCTGAATCATTTTCTAAGGATAAAATACATAATAATTGTAGCTTTTCCCTAGAATGCATGTTTTTTATTATTTCAAACACTTGCGTGTTTTACTTGCTGCTGTGGCAAGTGAAGCACGTTAGTCAAGGATGACTCACACTTCTGTGGAAATGACTCAGTGGCTCCAGGGAACAGCAATGAGGAAGTGATTTCGCAATCTCTAAAAGGCAAAATCACTATAAATGCTGAATGTTGTGGCTTTTCTTTTAGAGGCGAGGTTGTTCGGTTCAAATGTTTGCTGTTCTTTTTTTTTTCTTTCTAATTCTCCCTCGATTCCACGAGCTGTTCTGTTTAGTATGGGCTGGCTGGACACATTTCAGATTAAACATAGCACATCCACCTCAGCATTGACACATTCTCCATCGGTTTTGAGGAATTACGTTTTAAGTACTAATGAAATGCAGCTGAATTTCCGACGCAACACTGATAAATACTTGTCTCTGTTATGTCAACACATTTGTCATCAAGAGCATTTAAAAATGTATTCTGCCTGACATCTAAGGTTATACAGAGGCTTTATAGCAACATTAGAAACTATGAATAGTATTAAGAAAAATATCTCTCATAAATTAAGAATTTTTGACATGAAAATACTGAATCTCACAGTTCAGAAAACAAAAGTTGACTTAAAGTCATTTTAACAGCATACAAATTTCATTAATATAGCATGACCAGCATTCACATAAGAAAGAATTGTAAATGTAGAGACGTTGATAAGACCACACGACTACATGTCTGGCATGAAAAACAAAACTGTCACTTCTGGGTGAGAGTTCCAGAATAAATCCAGAGTCAGTAAACTACACACTTTGATAGCCGCTGTCTGTGATTACTGGTGAAGACTCATCAGCTGACATGAGGGGGAGAAAGGCTATTCTGAATTCAGCTGGGTACTGAGGACTTTGGGCACCATTAATGAGACCTGGACCAGACAGGCTACAGCAGCCACCAGGGATCTTGCTGAATGGTTCCTCCGGGTACGTTCCCAACTTTTCAATGGGATCACCACATGTCTCATCTGTAAACAAAAGCTCCATCTCCTCTGCGTGTCTTTTAATCGGCTGGTAGTCATCTTCAACTTCCAGAAAGCCGTGTGAATCTGTAGGTAAACAGCTGGGAGGATCTTCACCCGTTTCTGTTAACTTGGTTGGACCACTGGACCCAACTCTGGACTCCAGCTCTGAGGAAGCTCTTGTTTCTGCTCCACTGGGGTTGGGGAACAAGCTGCAGCCTTCTGTGCCTGAAAATCTCTGAGGATCTGCGTTGCACTGTTGATACGACATGTCTGTTTGCACATGAGATGAAACATCTTGCTGGGCAGGAAACGGACAATCTGGCACCTGCTGGTCGGAAATCTTGCGGACATAGCTGGGATTGATAAAGCCTGATATTCCAGAGCTCATTCCATCAGCTCTGACACCACAGGGATTGTACGAAGCAGAGAACAAACCACTGTCTCCGTTTGACTCCTTAAAGGGATTGGTGGCAAGTGGTGACAGTGGGCTGATGATGAAGAGGTCTTTCTGAAGAGCATCATGGACAGCAGCTTTGACGTCAGGAGGCTCTGTTTCAGCATAACTAAAATGTGAGGACCCTGTACTGATTCCACTGCTGTGCAGGCTGCCACTGCCTTCACCTTGTGTCCATGTCATCATTGACCTAAAAACAGAGACATTGTTATTTAAACTGCTAATGTCATCACATGCTGATGGTGCAGCGGTGCAGTCGTGCTAACCCTTGTTTGCTGTCATCTGGACTAAGGGGCTCAACGCAAACAGTGGAGGTCTTGATTTCTTCTGCCTTCAAGATCTGAAAAAGACAGATACCAAATAATAATTCTACTGGGAAAAACACACTGAGAGTCACTTTGCCATGTTACTGAAAGATGTATGATACTTAAAATATCTGGAGACCCCATAACACGCAGATTTATTTATTCGCTATAATTTTCTACAGCACAGCCAAAACAAAGTCCAGCTGATATAAAGTAAGAAAGTATTAAAGTTTTTGTGATGCATTGTTCCCTGTGAATCTCTCAGGCATGTCAAAGAAATCTGAATCTACTAGAGGAAACAAAATTACTATTTAGACAGTAAAACAACCAAATAAAATAAAAGCGCTGCATCAGGTGTAACATCCATCTGATACCACAAGGTGTCTCACCGGTGCGTTGGATGGTTGACATGTAGTCAGAGTGACAGGGCTCTGTTTTGTAAATTTGTCCCACCAGTTTGTTTTGAGCCTAAAGACCGACATGGAAAAAAAACAACATATCAACATCAGTGCAACATTCAGGAATTTAAATAGAAGAGAAGAAACTGAAGAGAGAAACCCACCAAAAGAATATTATGATCTGATAGAGACACCATGTAACACCAAAGTTTCTTTTTTTTTTTATCCGTAAGACTTACTTTACATAACAGCTAAACATTGCAACGCCGGTGACTATTGCAATGAGACTGAGGGAGATGATAACGCCCCACATCCCAGAGTTACTGGAGGCAGCTGTGAAGAGAATCAAGTCAGTTTAGTAATCGCTCTTATACAAATGACTCACTGTAGAGGGAAACTAAAGGGAAGAATATGCGTGCACGTAGATGTGCAAATGAGCCTGTGTTATATGCAAAAATGTTTATATTTTTTGCCTACACAACACTTCATATTTTGAGTTTCCAAAGTTCATAACCAGATAAGAGTTATTATCTGACCAAATTTCATCCCCGAAGACATACAGGAATTTTCACAACATGTTTGAACAGTGCTTAACACAGTTTCCACCTCAGTTGCTTTTGTTCTCTTGATTCATACAACTAATTTGACCCTTTTTGAAAAAAATGAAACCACCAGATACATTTTCTGACATGGTTTTTTAAGGACTGAGAAGCTACTTGCGTCATCGTTCAGGATTAAACAACTTGTTTCCATGTTTTGATAGCTGCTTAATAACTCATTTTCATGTTATGTGCAAATTCTGAATTTATATTTATTTCTGCTTTACTCAAGCTTTAAAGGGTACCTGTTTAAATAGTTGATCTTGTAAGTGAACAGTTCCCCACATTTCTGTTATAATGCTATCTCAGAAAAAAAGGTTTTAACATCTTATATGATTTATGCCAAAATTTTCTCTGAGATATTATCATAATAATGTAATGGCCCTTAAAGTGATGATAAATATAGCAGGAACTGTAGTAAAATGTAAAAAGGGCCACAACACTTACGGGTTTTGAATTCCCACTCTTCGCTGCTGTCACTGACTCTCTGGTTCCAGTCCGTGAAGGTTCTCACGCTGACCATGTATGTTGCACTTGACTCCAAGTGTTGACTATTGATTTTATAAAACCACAGTCCTCCTTGGTTTGTCTGTTTGCTTAACTTCAAAGCCTTCTATAAAGAAATAAGTGTTAAGAAAAAGTGGGATATTTATTTTTGATTAACCTGAAATAATCAAAATCGCAGATAGTGTTTGTGAGTTTGCTCCTACCTTCTCAGCATCTCCTTTTTTATAATAAGTCACTTCAGCAGACGGTGTACCACTGAAACCCTCCATGTTTGCGTTCCATTGGACTTCAAACTTTCCGTTGGATTCAGTCACAGAGACAATTGTTGGAGTTTTGGGTTTAACTGTGCAGAG
>JBAMYA010042319.1:0-14563 GCA_037176975.1 Arrhamphus sclerolepis
CACAGTTGAGCTTCCGAGACCAGCTGAAGGTGTAACACATGAATCATACACCTGAAAAACACACACACACACACACATATATATATATATATATATATACACATATATGTGTATATACATATATATATATATATATATATATATACACATATATGTGTATATATATGCATATATATATATATATACACATATATGTGTACACACAGACGTACACACACACATATACTGTACATACATACGTTTTGCAATATTATCTTTTTTCAAGGAAAATTTTCTTTTTGTCATAGAACCTCAAATTTCACAAAAACTTCAACTTTAAAAAGAAATAGATAAAAAAGGAAGCTAATTTTGCAAGATCAAGGCCTTTTTGGCCAATCTTTTTGTTTGTTTGTTTGTTTTCAAACTTTTTATTGCGTAATCGCAAACGTGACCACATCAGGATCACACAAAAGTCAGGACAGGGGAAAAGGTTCGAATGAGCTGCAACCGCCAGACTCGTTACTGTCAGCAGCCTGGATGGTCGTTACGGAGCAAAACAAACTAAAATATAAATAAAAAGAGCATTGGTCTGGCTGCATCCCAGATGTTTCTTACCCAGAAACATCAAAATCATCATTTTCATTTCAGTCCTAAAGGTAAAAGTTTCCATGTTGTTGAATCAGTGACTGATGATCATGCAGTTATTGATCATGCATTATTGATCAGGCAGTTATTGATCATTAAGTTATTGCCCATCTGTGGTCTTTGCATCTTTGCTATCTTCCAATAACTGGAAATGGGCAATGGCCAAGAAGATTTCAACTGGTGGATATTTAGATTAAAAAAAAAAAAAGCTCCTGAAGTCGGTAATCAGCTGGTGTTTACAGATTTCTCTCAAACACAAACAGAAATGAGGGTGAATTATGAGCCAGGTTCCCGGAAAAAACTAAAAGAAATGCCTCAAAACTGCTGTTTTATGTAAATAAGATTCAGGATTAAACAAAGCTGCTCTTTGGACCTGGCATCTGTCTTTCATATTTTCTGTTGGTGTGGAGGAATGATGGAAACAACTGAACTACTTAAACACCTTTTTAGCCACACAGGTGTGTGTTTCCAGCGAGCTGACTGATACCTGACGTGTGACGTGTGACCGACCAGCGCTCTTTGTTTAGCCTCGTTTCCTCGCTATGAGCAGCAGCATCGAGCTCGTTGGCAGGCTGCTCGACTCTCGACTACATTATTTATGAGAGCCGCTCGCATATCACAGCAGAGCCGCAGTGCTGCATTCGCTGCACTGCCAGTTTGTTTACACAGAAGTCCTACCATTTCTTTATTTATTTGTTTATTTTTAAACTATCCTGTAAGTGAAGACTTGTGCCGTTTGAGACATAAAGCATCTCACCAAACTAACAGGAACCTACCTCTTCTTTTAAATTTCCTCTAAAATTGCTCATATGAAATGGTCATTTAGTTTCAATTTTGGTGCTGATGTCCTGAAAACAACCCAGTGATCTGATCAAACCGACTGCTGACTCTTCCAGAGTCAGACATGCATGCAGCTATGAAGAGATCTGGTCTTTAGAACAGAACCTGGTCTTTGGTCCCAGTGGGCTCTGGTCTCCTCAACAAGCCTCAGCAGCAGCTCATCCTGCACCAACATGTCTGACATTGACAACCCTGAACAGCAGAGGGGAATTCATTCATCTTCCTGGTTTTGATGCACAGTTGTTGGTTCCTGGGGGAACCAGACTCATCTTAAATGTGTGCTGCATGTCTTGTTCAAACAGAGCTTTAATAGATGCCATCAGCAGGGTCCCAGGTGAAACCAAACAGCGCCAAATTCCTCCTCCAATCAGAAGTCATCACTGCACAGCGAGGATGGGACTTGTTTCAGCCCTGTATATCGGTTTCTGAAGGTTATTGGCTCTAATAGAAACTCACCTAACATGATCCTTCAAGACTTCTGCAGTAAATATAATCAGTATTGAATCTTTTTTTTAATCTCCAAAGGGACAGATTACATTGTTGCATCAGCTTCGCTGCAGCGTCTGTGGACTCACAGCTAACAGTCTAACATCCAGGTGCAGAGGTGCTCCTTCACAGTATTGTCCATTACACCCAAAATCTTTTTTAAGGATGAGAATGTGGGGTAAAAAAAAAAAAAAAAAAAGGTCTGCTTCACTCAGGGTAAACGCATTTCCTACATATCCAGCATTTCTGTACCATCTACCGGTTCATGTCATCAGGGTTTATCAAGGCAAGATAAAAATAATCCTCATCCTGAGCTTTAACAGTAAAAATGGTGGTGTTGGTTCTGTCAGGTTGTTATACTGACAGAAAAAGAATAAATGCTGCTTGTGTGAAGTTTGCTGGGTTTCTGCTCGTTTAAGCTCCTCAGAGAGCAGGTCTGATGGGGAGCCTCAGCAGAAGGTGAAAATGGGATCTCTACATTGTTAATTATGGATCACAAGCAGCCACAAAACTACAGAAAAAAAATCCCTCTGCATATTAATAGAACCACAGCGTCATCTTAATTGCTTTTTCTCGTGCTTTAAAAAAAATTAAAAAATTACAAACAATGATTTTTGGATGTGAGATCAAACAATCAGAAACTACTTTAAAACTTTAATGCTGATGAACAGAGATGATTGCTGATCTCTACTAACAGTTTCCCTGAACACTGCTTGTTTAAGGTTACATTTTGAAATCCCAATAACAGAGATAAGAAAGTCAGAAAATTAAGGTCATCTCAGCCCCGTTGACTATGTTCGCATACATTTTTCATTATGTTTTTCTTAATTAGGTCAATAAATGTAATTCAGGCTTAAACCAGCACTCTTTGTATAAATCTGTTGTTTGACTTCATATAACTGACTTGACTTCAACATTACAGATCACGGTACAACAGTAAACTACTGGATTCTAGCAAAGTTGATCCCTGCTGTTGTTCTACTTGTAAATTGCTGAATAAATTAGTTTTTCAGGTTACGTTGGATGAGGTCTGTGACTGCTTGTTTCAGAAAGTTTGCTCATCCACATAAAACAGTTTGGTTTCGTCTTGTGGTGCTTGGTAAGGTAGGATTGCTGCAGACAAGAGTCTGAGTGTCTCTAGATCCTCCAGGGTGTTGCTGTTCTTGGTGGTGATAAGGTCCATGTAGAGCTTGAAGCCCACCACCCTTAGGAGAGATGGGAGTTGTGTGCAATGTGGGATGGCATGTGGCCAAGGGCAGGGGCCACATAGCTTAACCTCCTGGATGAAGTTTAAGTAGTTTGGTTTAATTTTGTGTTGTTGCTTGGTAAAGTATACGCAGCTAGGTTGAGGAAAACATGGTGGCAAATATCATAATTTCACTAAAGTTACCATATATATGTGGTACACAAGGTAAACCTACACAGACACAGGGAGAACATGAAAACTCAACTCAGAGATACCACAGCAAGCGTCAGTGCTAGCCAGTGCACTTCTGTACTGCTTTTACAGTAGGACCCAACATCACCATGGTAGAACCCAACCTCACCATGGTAAAACCCAACATCACCATGGTAGAACCCAACATCACCATGGTAGAACCCAACATCACCATGGTAAAATCCAACCTCACCACGGTAGAACCCAACATCACCATGGTAAAATCCAACCTCACCATGGTAAAACCCAACATCCCCATGGTAGAACCCAACCTCCCCATGGTAAAACCCAGCATCACCATGGTAGAAGATCTAACAAAGAACACAGAAACTAGAGTAGTGTATATATACAGAAACTAATTTAACAAATAATATAAGGGAAGAAAAATATTTTGAAACTACATCTCACCAAGAAAAATATAAACAATATAGATCCAAAACCCAGAAGACAAATTTCAGACTAAAAGAATATTTAATCACTGATTTAAATCCCATGTTTTCTAGTAAAAGACTTTAGAGCTTTATTTATTTATTTAGCTCCACATCCCTGATAATAAATAGCTACGCATCCATTCTGATAAGAAGACTTGAGGACATTTCAGATCTTTGCTGCACAGCTGGTCTCGGCCAGTGAAGCAGATTATACTGATTTGTTTGAGGTTTCTGACCTCTGCTGTCTTCACTGCTGGTACATGAGCTCCCACATAAATTCCCTTGAATTAGATGTTTGTACTCGTCTTCCATGATGCAATTAACATGTTGTGTCATTTTCCCTTCCTCTCATTAAGGGGTTCTATGCAGACACTGGACTCTCAATTACAAGAGGGTGAAAAGTCTCTTCGTAATGAAGAAAGCTTGATTAAAACTTAAGTTTTAGAGCTGTTTGGTTTGGTTAGGACTTGTCTGTGCTGGCTTGTGAAGCTAATTATGCAGGAGTAAATGTTTTCCTGAGGTCTTAAACGGTCTCATTTCAAAAGCTAAATGATGACTAAAGATGCTAAAGTTAATTTCGATGAGAGCACTGTGTCAACATTATGGAGATATTGAGCCAAAGGCCTTTTATTAAGTCAGAAAATAAATATTTAAAATCTATAGAAAACAGAGCTTCAGGAGCTTTTTATTTTGAAACCAAAGTTGTTTTTTTTCCTGTCTTGTTTTTCTTTTATTAAAACTCCTTTTTTTTTGTTTGTTTTTTTTTGTTTTTGCGGCCTCCACAGTTCTGCAGAGGTGACGTTATGCTCTGATTGCTCAGTCCTTGGCTACCACTCACTCCAATCTGCAGTTGGAGAGATTAGTCTGTCTACTGCTGTGAATGCCAAATTACTTTTGTCGTGTGTGTGTTTGTGTGTGTGTGCGTGTGTGTGTGTGTGTGTTTCGGTGCTGTACAGCGTGCATGTGTGTTTGCGTGTCTGTCGATGTCGCTGGCATTTATCGAGGTGCTCAGATTAGTTGAAGAGGTTTAATGTGGCTGGGTGTCTGCGGATGACTTCTGTGTAAGAAATCAAAGGATGAAACAAGGAAACGCATGTTACAAGCAGCCAACACACTTTTTATAGTCTCAGAAACACACAGATGTGCATACGTGACTGGAACCTCCATAACTGACACGATACATATACATACATACACATACATATGTTTCTACAGGAAAGTACACCCTAAATGAAATACACCCTTGAATTTATGGGTTTGAACGCTCCAGAGGAAATGGGAAAGTAAATGCTGATGCCTGATATTGGCAGCTGGTAGAGATGTTTCTTATCCAAAGATGTCATTTGTTTACATCGTATTTTGTCATAAGTACGTAGAGGCAAGAAAATGTGTGTGAATCCCTTGGAATTAACTAGTATCATAATTAATTCACCATAAAATGTGATGTGATCACAAACACAGTTTTCTTAATGATTTTGTTGTGGATTTTCTGCTACGATTATCAGATGAGAAGAGAAAATTAAGACTTGATCAGGAGAAAGTTGACAGAAGTGCAAATTTATTTAATGCTGCAGCAGGAGACTCAGCCAGAGTACGTCTGAGTCTGCAGAAGTTTTCTCATCTTGGTATTTGGCAGGGGCGTATTTAATAAAGTTAGGACCCCATTCCAATCAGAAAATGTTGAAAGTGTGTGAATTGCTCATTTTGGACTTATCTGAATGTCTGACTTTTTGTGTAGTGTGCTCTCTAGTAGAAATATGCAATAATTTGGAAGTTGCCCTGTAAAATGTTTTGCCTTCAGTAAAAGTTTGAGCTGGTTGTCTGCAAAGTCTAAGAGTGTTACAGCTCATGGTCTCAGTATACTTGTCTTAAAAAGCAGTTACGTATTAAAGTTCAATTTGTATTCTGCGTGATGCATGTGGAGGATTATTATTTGCGTCTACATGGACAAAACATTCACAATACTGATGTAAAAAAAGAGTATTAGCTACAGCTAAGACACAATTGTGAGATGTCTGGTGTGAATGGCTCTGAGCTCTGATTGGGTGATTGCAAAAGGCAGATTTGGATTTTCTTCTTTCTTCTTGGATTTTTTTTTCCTCATCTGGTGGATTCAGATTTACTGGGTGCTAAGGGTCTTTGTCCAACTATGTTATCCAACCGCTCCTGAATTCAGCTGGCACACGGGCACCTTGAGATTATCTCATAGGATATTTGGTTAAAACTGGGAATTTTTAGCTTGATGTTGCCAAATGGTCCAAGCCCTGAGGCAGACAACTGAGTCCATACCATGATGCTCTGTACTCCATACTTCATTGTTTTAATGTTTTTAGCTTTTTAGCTATTGCTTGTAGGTTCTTATCTCATTCATACTGTACACATCTAGGAAAACTAGTTACAGCACTAAACTATATTTACTTAGCGACAGTTTTCTCCATCTGGAATGATGGATGCCTGAACCCTTCCAGGACGATGCACATCATCTTAGTCTTGACTGAATACCTTCAGAGATCTCCCTTTTGCAAGACATAGCTCACATCATGTGACACTAAAGCATGTTTTCTTATCACTCTTAGAAAGGTCTTCCCTTTGCAGTTGTAGCCTTCATGGGTTTTAGGAAGTCAAACCTATATCAAGAGGGTTCAGGAGTCTTCCAGTCCTGCCATTTGTTACCAATTCTGTTCACAGTTGTGCCTTAACATTTTGTCTAAGGGGTGCAGCGTTTCTAGTTCAGCTGGTGTAGGGTGCCACCTTTGTTTTCTGCAAATGATGTGGTCCTGCTGGCTTAATCAAACTGAGACAACATGTTATAACAGTCTGTCGTGGTGAAGAGATTTACCAGTCAATCTACATCATCTATGGTAGTGACTGAAAGACTAAATGATGTCTCGTTAAAGGGTGCTGGTTTAACCCTCAGTGATAGAGTAAGTCACTGCTATTCTTCACTGAAAGGAGCTGAGGTGGTTTGGGTATCTGGTCAGGATGCCATCCAAATGCCTTTGAGGAGAGCTGCTTAGAATATGTATCATCGGAAAGAGTCCTTCAAGGAAGATCCAGGACTTTCTGGAGAGATTTTATCTCTTGGTTGATTTGGAGAACACTACGGTATTGGTAGAGAAGGTTGCTGGAGAGACGGGGGTCTCGTGATCTCTGACCCAGTCCTGGAAAAGCAGCAGAGGATGGATGGATGGATGGATGGATGGTAAAACCTAATCCAGACTGTGGTGGTGGCGTGTGGTTCTGCTCAGCTGCAGAGGAGAGGTGAAGCTGCAGCTCAGGAAACAGCACCTGAGAGGGACTGATTGACACACCTGTGCTGCATGTGCCAATCAAGCTCCCTCTAGTTAAACAGCGGCACTGCTGGACCAGCAGCCTGAATTTTGTGAGGGTGTGTTTTTGAACTGAAAAGTGCTACCAACAAAGATCTCATTGAGAAGCTGCAGTCTTGCTGCCGGCTCATTCACACTTCAGTTTTTTTATTTGTTCTATGACTTCATTTCAGAGTATAATGAAACATTAAACTGCCTAATTTTCTACAAAAAAGTGGAAGAATTGGGGCCTTCTAAAACTTTTGACTGATAGTGTATTGTTATTGACAGTAGTATGTGTGACATCAATAGACAGTACTTACAATATACAGTATTTTTAACTGGCTCCCTGTCAGTCATAGAATTTTAAATCCTGCTCCTGGTCCATTATTGTAGAGACAGGACCGAAACAGACCATTACATAATAAGGGACACAACAACAACTGGATGAGTTAAATCGATAAACTTGATTTAAGTAAATACCAAAAGATTCAACCAAATGTCCAGGGTATATGAATGATGAAATGTCATGCATGGGTGTAGTGAAAGTCTTAGTAAATCAGAGTGTGTTACAAATAGTGAAGAAAACAAACAAACAAAAAACAAAAATAAAACAAAGGTGCTGTTGAGAAAAAAAAAAAATGTAATGAGCATGATGCCTGTAAACAAAAGAGTGCCCCCCCTGGGGGGGTGGGGGGTGGCAAGGCTTTTGACAGCTCCACCCCTTAAGTGCAGGTGTTTCCAATGTGGCCCTCAAGCAACCAGGTCCAGCCCTGCTGAGCCTACAGGGGCCACTGATGGGCATCACAATTATGAACCAACCAGAAGTTGTCAAGAGTATTTTCTGTATGCAGAATTCGAACCAAACGTGGTGAGGCAGCGTTCAACGTTTATGCTTCTTACCTGTGGAGCAAACTTCCTGAATGCATCAGGCCTGCTGAAACTCTCAGTTGCTTTAAATCAAGGTTAAAAACCTGTTTATTTATTTGCTGAATGTTAGTAATCTCCCACAATTCACTGACTTTTTTTTCTTGCATTTCATCTGTTTTATTCTATTTTAATGTATGTCTGCCTCTCTTTATTTTTTATTTTTTGCTTTTAAACTCTTTTCTTTTTTAATACACTTTTTAACATTTTATGTGTAAAGCACTTTCGAATGAGATTTACACAAAAAAATGAAACCTGCTATACAAATGAACTTGTCTCGCCTTGCCTTAAAACAAGAAGGTTCTTGTTGAGTTGTAAAACATCACCAACAGCACCCCTAACAGCTTTTACAGTAATGCGTCTTCATCTTTGTGCTTCAGTAATGTCTGGGTGTTAACAGAAAGTGTGGCGTCATTTCACAGATTGACAAAGACAAACCAGGTGTCATGGTGATGCATAGGCAGAACAGTAAGAGTAACTCTCAGATTTCTTGTGAAGAACACAACACACCCATAGACACAAACAAACAAACAAATGTGCAGTTGTTTGTTAGTCATCTTTAGGCTGATTTCTGTCTCAGTTCTTAATAAATGCAAATTTCTGCTAAGCTTGTTAAGTGACTTTTCAGTGAAGTGTTGCAAAACCTCAACAATCATAAATCCAATCCTTAAATATTCCTATACCATGAAAAAAAATAAATAAATAAATAAATACAACATTGTTTTACAGAAACTGACAATACAAATTTAGCTTTCATTGCTTAGGAAGACTTCGCAGCTCAGCAAAAAAAAAAACAAAAAAACCTAAACGTCCCTCTCTTCCTCGCTGACAGTCAACCAGAACGTCTCCCCACCTCTGGATCAGTACACACCCATGATGCCATTCCCTCCTTTGACTCATCTCTTTGTGCTGGATCTGTGACATGTCCACATGAGGGAAAATTAAATTAATTGTCAGGGCGGGCACCAAATAAAACCAGTTTTCACTTTGTAACGTCCTTCAGATCGGATCAGAACAGGTACAAAACTTCAGGGCAGAACATCAACTCTCAGCCTCAGTGGATATGGTAAGTCCAAATTTAATACTGATATTTATTGTACGCTAAAAATCTTTTCATGCAGTTTGTATCATAAAACAACAGTTTGCTTGTAATATGTTTTTATTTAGCCCAAGCTCCTGCATCTGAAGCTATTTGTTGTTTTTACTCACAAATATGCCAATATAATTAATGTGAAATCAAAGTGGATGTGGAAGTGGATTTAGAAGGAGTGTGAGGAATATGTCAGTTTTCTTAGATCTCCAACACATCTTCTTCAATGCAATTATTATTCAATATAATTACTATCATCTCTAATCTCCTTTGAGAAAAGGAAATCTGTCCTGAAGGGATATCAGTAGCTGAGAGATTTTTATTTATTTATTTGCAAATAAATTTCAAACAAAAGAAAAGTCAGATTAGTAGTTGTCAAGGCAATGTATGCAGTGGAGAAGCTCATATTCTTAGAAAAACTGATCACATATGTTCTCTTTTTTCCGCTAACTTTTTAGCTTTTAACTAGGTGTGTTGACACCACAGATAGGCAGAATGAAACATGTTGGCCTACTGCTTCCTCTTTTGTATTGGATACAATGACTCGTTGCTAAGCTTATATCAAACAAAGCCGATAAATCTAAGGTGTGACTCAAAGCTAATGACAGAGTGTGACTGTGCCACACCTTGTGACAGACTTGCAGTTGACATCATTTGCAAACTGAAGTTAGTTTTGTGCCAATTTGTGAAAATATCTTTAACAAAGGAGTAATTACAGGAGAGCTACACAATCATTTCTGCTGTTTGATTAGAATTTCTCAAGAATCCAATGTAATGCAATGATAATAACATTAAAGAGTACAGAAAGTACTTTGACTGCAGCATTTTTTTACATCTGGAAATCCTTCAAAGTCCATAAATACATGGATTAAAAAGAAAAAGAAGGAAACAGAGGTTTGTTTGTATAACATATTTTTCATACACAAAAGCAACTCAAAGTACTTTACGAAGGCAATTAAGATGAAAAGGACAGCAATAATTAAATTAATTAAAAAAACAGTATAGGAATTCAATTAAAATCCTCAATAAAAAGACAACTCAAGTAGATTTACAAAAAAAGGAAAAAAAAACTAAGCTTATTAGTGTGAGCATGAACTACAGCATGTTTCATTTATATTCATATGCATCATACTGCCATGCAAATATTTGATAATTCACTCATACAATACATAAAATATGCTTGAAATTATTTGCTGATGTTGTTGTTCTTGACGTGCCAAAAACAAAGGGAAACACAGAGACATGTGATTAAAGGACATGTGACCACGTCTTTTAGCACAACATTAACAGGAGCAGGAAGCATTTTGCAGACATGGCTTGTGTCTTCTTCCTAGTTTAGAAAGAAGGGTCATTTAAATCATCACAAAGTGATTTATATTTATCCATCCATCATTCGTGGTTGTCAGTGATCTCATCCAAAGGATGCTAGGGGACACTGAATGGTGCATTAATTTTAAAAATGGTGTAAAATGCCTTTGCAGTCACCACATCTAAATCCATCTGAGCGCTGATGAAAGACTTTCTGACCGCCATGTTAGAAAGCATTCTCTATCGATCACGCTCATCAAAAAGCCACAGACTATTGGCATAAATGCCAAGACACACTGAAGCTCTGCTCCTCTAACTGTGTGCTGGTCCAAAGCCGTACATTTCTTGTTGGTTTTTCCATTCATTTTTCATCCTTGTGTGTGGCACTTCAAACATGTCCAGTCTCCTATGAGTTTTTGTAAAATGTAGACAGAAGTGCGATCTCACAAGGCACACATACGAAGTGACACACCTGCTCTGCTGGAACAACTTAATAGTGATGATTCATTACTGAGTTATTCATAGGGCTTGTCGTATCTTGCGTATACAATATCTTACCCAACTCATCTAAGGTTATGTGCTTACAAAGTACAGTCAAAAATGGAATGACTTCATTATCACAATAAAGTTTGATCATTTGAAGTCTGTACTTGTACTTTAGTATTTAGTTAGTAAGAGGTTAGTGCTTTAGCCAGCAACACAAAACATAAGTAGGCTATATCTGAACTGTGGATGTGCTGACTATTTATTTTTCAACTTTAGGTATATTGATTTATATTGATTATCGAGGAACTACTTCAGTACGTTCCTACTTCAGTACGTTGTTTGTACCCTGAATGCACAAAGTTGTTATTGATGGGTTTATTATCTTTGAAGTATGCAGAGCTGATGTGCCATTTTTGTTTATGTTTATGTTTTGTTTTTGTTTGTCATATTTTTCATAGTGAAACAGAGCCCAGTAAACCAAAGGAGGAAAAAATCAAAATAATATGTAGTAGTACTGTGAGATTACTTTTATTGGTCCTTTATAGCACATTTAAAGATAGTTTCGTATTAAAAAAAACACCAAAAGTCAAAATAATGTATAATAATGTAATATAGTATAATATAATACTCTGAAGGGCAAAATAGTGTGTAATAAATACACATGATGTTCAGCTAAACAACTTATAATAAAGGAACAGGCTTTATGTAAAACAAAATCCTTCGTCGAGAGCACTTATTTGTTTGTATAATGTGACTAAGAAATCAAAAACTTTGACCTAACACAAACCAGTCACTGACTTTTTGGAAGCAGCACTCTTGAAATATGTCGTTCAGGTAGCAAGTCATATTTGTGGGATACAGTGACATCACAGACTGAGCTGTGAGTAATATTATCCAAATTCCAACCAATTTTACATCATGGCATGCAGCATGCGCTGATTCTCAGACGTGGGTTGTTGAAAGATGTAAACATTGATTTTTAAAGAAATGCTCATCCTGCAGAGGAGGGGGAGGAGTCAAGTTGAGTTAACCAGCTCCTATAAAGACAGGGTTGGTTGTCCTGTATCTCTGTGGTTTTTATGTACAAAATATATCACAGAAATGACATTATGACCTCTGAAAATTGTGCCAACTTGTGAAAAAAAGGCAGATTATAGTTTAAATTATCATTATCATTAGTATGTTATTATAGTCTGCGATGGACTGGCGACCTGTCCAGGGTCTACCCCTGCCTTTCACCCGAAGTGGGCTGGGATAGGCTCCAGCAGACCCCCGTGACCCTGAACAGGAAATAGCGGGTATAGATAATGGATGGATGGATGGATGGATGGATGTTATTATAGTCCAGCCAGAATGCCCATTTGGGGCCTATTATTGGATAAAAGCGGTTATTTGGGTGTCCTTCTGAGACCAAGCAAAAATGAGTCTTACGGGGGCATAGAGTGGCCTCAAATGAGAAAATGTCATGTATGTTTTATGGATAAACTTTTATAAGCCCCAAATGAGATGTCCATTTGGACCACATATAGGCCATTGATGGATCAAAAAGATATGCTGAAAGGAGTGTTGTTTAATTGTGCTGTGCTGCGGGGACACAATGGCACATCTTTGGGCAGAGAAATCCTCCTGACACACCCAATTCAGTGTCCCCACAGTGGCAAGACCTCCAGAACCTGCAGACAAACCCACGTGGGGCCCATATTTACAGGCCACTTTTAACCAAAGTGGGTTCTACAAGCTTATGAATGCCATATTTTATAGCATTATTCACTGGGATATAAGAGCAAAGCTTTCAGAAAGCTTAAATGTAAGTTGTGCGCAGAAGAGAGATTGAGTCACCAGGAGAATCATGGCAGAACCAAATCCAGGAACCTTGAAAGAAATCCAGATTTTCAAAACCACTTTGGGTTTGTTTTAATGTATTCTGATAATACTGTGTTCTTCAGAAGTTATTACAAAAAAAAATAATAATAAAGTTGTGGCTTACTTTCAATTGGCTACATCTGAACAGTTTTGCCCCAAGCCGTTCCGAGATGTAGCTAATTCACTTTGCTTTCACTGGAAAAAAAAAAAAAAAAGAGAGAGAGAGAGATGTGAATGATAAAGAACTGAGTCAGCCTGGATCCTTATCTGAGATAGCTCACCTGTGAGTCAGGTAGGCCTCGGGCCTTTAGCTCCACCTCCAGCTGGTGTGAACTGCTGCGTGCGTTTCTCTCCAGTCTGTCTGTTGCCACGACGCGCAAAGCAACCACTCTGTCCGCGGCGACGTTGCAGCACAGTGTCGCTTCTAGCTCGTCATCATGAGTACGATGGCCTCTGAGACTGCATTTCTCACTGCCTTACAGCCCAACAGCGCGGTCACCACCTATGCCCTCCCGACTGACATCCAGCTCGGGAGCGGGGGAACCATGTCGGACCAGGCGGTCAGAGCGCGGCGCGTTCAGCAACAGGTCCAGATGAGACTGGCGGAGAAATCCACACTTCCGCGTCAGAATGGATCGAGCTCACACTACGCCATGTCAGGTAAACATCAAAAAAAGTTCCATTAGTCGTTTGTGCAAGTAGAGTAACTGGCGGATTTTTTCAGAGCTTCCGGTGCTAACTTATAGTAGAAACGTAAAACAGCACGCAAATTCAAGTCCGAGTGCTGATATCATTACATAACCACAGAGCTGCCTTTATGACCAAATACTAGTCTCTACCATGGGTAGACCATATAAAGGCAATAAAGATATTTTAATGAGTCATTTGATTCAGAAAGGACCTTTCAATGTAGGTGTCAAAGAGTGAGATCCATCTTGTATTTCCAAAACATTCACAGCCCTCAAGGTTTGTTTTGCCTTTTTGGGTCATATCTTACCTGTATGTTCATGAACTGTCAAAGCTCCAGTTACAATGGCCGAGACTGGAATTTTCACTGTTGAAAAGCACTAAAATTCACGAAGTGATGTAGCCTGTCAACACCTTATTATTCTGCTAACAAAGAACAGCTGAAAGTGTTAACATTTGAGAGTCTGATGTGAGTTTTTGCTGCTTTTGCCTTCAAAGTTACTGAAAAGTATCGCTTGAAGAGAAATAAGTTTTATTTTAGTTGGACCTGCCAGTTAGATTGCTAATTTCCCACTTTCTCATTTTGATCATAGTTCAGATGACTGAATGCCACTGAGCCTAAATGAATGTGCCTGCTTTGCATCGGAGGGGTGTTTTGTTTTTGTTTTTTTCTGCACGTGTTTGTTCTCTCTGAATTCCTGTGGATTTGTTTTTCCTCTGCTCATCTGGGAATTTGAATTTGTCCTCAAGCTGCAACAGCAACAGTCTTACAGTGTGTCTTGTCTCAGTACATCAGGGGTAGGTAATATGTAACTTGTCTGAACAAGTGCTGCTTTCATGAGTGTCCCTGACAAAGGCTTGAGCCTCCCTCTGAGGATTGGGTTGCAGGTTTTATTTGGTTTAAAGGAATAAGGGTTTAACAGATATCTGGGAAATGACAGCTTTGTGTTGTCTGGGTTTTTTTTTTTTTTTTTTTTTTTTTTTTTTTTTTTTTTTTTTTTTTTTTTTTTTTTTTTTTTTTTCCTCGAATTTTCTCTTTTTTCTTTTTTTTCGGTTTTTTTTTTTTTTTTTTTTT
>JBAMYA010042320.1:0-14562 GCA_037176975.1 Arrhamphus sclerolepis
GACCCCTGCCTTTCGCCCGAAGTGAGCTGGGATAGACTCCAGCAGACCCCCGTGACCCTGAACAGGACATAGCGGGTGTAGATGATGGATGGATGGATAATAAAATTTTCTGTTTGAAGAAAAAAGTCAGTTTTTCAAAACTTTTTGATAATTGAAAAAAATATATGTGATTTTTAGTTAAAAAAAAAAAAATCTCAGTGATAAACATTAGTCACATTTGAGATCAAAGGCGTCTCTGATGGACCCTCACACCATGAGAACATGTGTCATGGTCAGATGAACCAGGTTTCCCAGATTTTTATGGCCAGAAGACGTCCCAAGCTGATGAGAAAAAAAAGACAAAAACAGTTTGAAAACCAGATGCAAAAACTTTGTTGCTGGATTAAATTTGGTTTTCTGACGCTCCAGATGTTTTCTAGTGGTGAAAGTTCTGGACTGCAGGCAGACCAGCTCAGCAGCTGGACTCTTGGATGCGGTATGTGGTTTCAGAATTGTCTTGCTGAAATATAAAAGATGGTCCCCGAAAGAGACGCTGTTGGGAGCCGATGTTGCTCTAAAACCTCTGTCCTGTCCACCATTGATGGAGCCATTCCAGATGTGCACCGCTACACCAATGGAGGTACAGACTTGTGAACTGTCTCATATCAAGCCGGATTGTTCTTCTCCTCTTGAGTCTGCAGGACATGGCGACACGGTTTCCAAGAAGAATGTCCTGAGACTATTTTAGATGAGCTTTGCATGGTGTTTAGACACGTGCTGCTGCCATCAAAGCCAAATGAGCTAATATTTTCCATGAAAATGTAAGATGTCTCAGTTTTAACATCCGACATGATCTATTGGGTATGAAATTTGGCTTTATGAGATCATTGCATTCTGCTTTTAAATTTCCCTTTTACTTTGTTGTACACCTGAAAATGCGTTGAAGAAGAATGAGCAAAATCATTTCTTCGCTGGTATGTCTAATACCAGCGAGACGATAATGACATTTTCATGTAGTAGAAGGTTTACTTTCCCAGGTCTTAGAAGGGGATTCTGGGGATGTTTCTGTTTCTTCTTCAACAGCAGCTCCTCAGCTGTACGAACCAAAGCGGAGAAGACTGGTTGCAGAACAAAGAGGGAACTCAGAGAGATGAAGCTTTATTTACAATGTGTTTCATAACAGTAAGGTTCCACAGCACAAACCAGAATCCAGTCACACATCCAAGAAGATCCCACATCACCAGACTTCATGTGACAGTCTTGAGGCGGTGGATCTTGGCTTCTTCTGACTGTTCCTCTGTTTACTTTCCTCATGTTAAGCCAACTGCTGTGTGGTTGGGCTTCGTTCTCAACAGACACCAGAGTCTCATTAATATTCACATCTAATTCTCATCAAAACAGATAATCAGCATTCCCCAAAATGTGTTGAAAGTCCACTTGAGTACATCCAAATGTTTATACTAATTTATTCTGGACTGTCAGGCTGCTCAGAGAGACGTCCAAACCTTTTTCATGTGATGTTTCTGCTGCTGTCACTCTAAATAAGTATTCAAGAACCAATCTGATTAAAGGAATTGGCATTTATAACACAGCTGAAGCTGCATGTTCATGCTAGTTTTTGCATTTTCATGAGAGAATAGAGGCTGAAAGTCAAAGTGGAATTGTGTTTCGAATTCACCTTTCAAACAACTTATTTCTTCGGCCTATGTTTAGTTTATTCCACCACTATTTCATCTCTGTTCCATCATTATTCTACCATGATCAATCAATCAGTCAAACTTTATTTATAAAGGACTTTTCATACAAAAAATAGTACAAATGGCTTTACATGTTTAAAAAATATACAATTTAAAAGGTAAAAACAGGGTCCCACCCCCTAACCACTAGAAACACACAACAAATACGTAATAAATGAATGAATGAATGAATGAATGAATGAATGAATATCTTATGGAGCCATTTGCATCAGGAAGGGGATGCACTATTCCACCACTATTCCCTCTCTATTCCACCTCCATTCCATATCAGTTCCATCTCTGATCAATTTCTGTTCCACCTATAATCCACCACTATTCCACCATTATTCCACCATTATTCCACCACTATTCCACCATTATTCCACCACTGTTCCATCCCTGTTCCACCACTATTCCACCATTATTCCACCACTATTCCACCACTATTCCACCATTATTCCACCATTATTCCACCACTATTCCACCACTATTCCACCATTATTCCACCATTATTCCACCACTGTTCCATCTCTGTTCCACCTATAATCCACCTCTGTTCTGCCATGAGAGGTACCAACAGAGGTGTGACACAATAATCTGAATGAGTGCTGTGTGAAATGCAGAACAGCATAATCAAGGATGTCTGCAAACTCTAAGTGGAGGATTAAATCAGTCCATGATGCCGAAGGTGAAGAAACCTTCTTTGTAACTCGGGTTTGCGCACCAGCCATTCGGGGAGCTTGTCGTTTTGCTCAGCTCTCTTCTGTAGCTGTAGAAACAACACACATATCAGCAAATCTCAGGTCAGAAGAAACTTTAATTTTTCATTCACATTTACTCAGACCTGTGTTGAAAAAAGCCGTCAGTCTACAGAGACGGCTCAAAACCTGCTTCACCAATGTAGTGCTCATGATATGGTGCTAATATGATTTAAAAGAATGTTCCAGTGCCTTCATGAGATGAACAAAGAACATTCACTCTATAAAAATGTAATTTGTCGCTGTTCACTTGTGGCTGTACCATTCTAGTTTAATAAATGATGTTTTTATGCCTTTTCATTTGTGACAGCTTCAAAAGCTGGATGTTGTCTCAGTATATTTGCATAAGTGTGGAAAGCAGGTTTTTTTTAAACCTGTCAACCACCCTCGAGCAAAGTTTCACCAAATCACTTTGACAGGTTGTTTTCTTTGAGTGGTTGGATGCTTCCAGCGTTTCTAGTCCTATTCCAGTCCCCTGGGGCAGTGCTGTTCTCCGGCTGGATCAATAACCTCCACTCACCTCCTGTCAGATGTTGTGTTCAGGCAGGATTTGAAAAATAAGCACAGCAATAAGGAAAATCTGCAGTTAACACAATGACCTTAAATATCAGCTTCTGATTCAAAATCATAGAAACTAGATTCCAGCAGAAGTCAAATTATAACTGGAGGAATGCAAATACCCTTTATGCTGGAAGAGGTAGAACAGGCCCTGCTGTCTGTTTGATGTTATTGGGAAACTTGCTTTACCTGACGGAGCGTTAGTTAACTTTTACTGCCACGACACCTCATAAAGAACGTGTTGATCTCCGCTGATCATGAGGTATGATGCTAGATGAGAAAGGCATTGTTTAAGTTTTAATGTGATTTCATTTTTTTGTGCAATTCAGATCTTCTACACAGTCCACAGTAAAGTTAGACATTTGACATTATTATCTCTGCAATGAGAGAAATTAGTGCTCAGACGTTGAGGATATGAAGTATTTCCCACGGAAATGATGCGGTCTGTTGCTCTGAAATCTCAGGCTACTGTGGAGGAAAAAAGTTATTTCAATAAAAATGTCTAACCAAAATTAGATGTCTTTCAGAAAGGTTCAGATTTTAAAGTGTACAGCACAGAAATACTCATTACGCATGTCGGTGAGAGGAGGTCGGGGCCTCCCTCTGAGAGAAAAATGCCTTGTACTTGTGAGCTCAGCGTCACCATGGAAACCTGGAGGAGGAAAACAAAGTTACAACACTTGTTCTCCAGTTTGTACTTTTTCCCCACCAGGGCTCTGCAGGCCCAGAGAGATGAGACAAACACCCACAAAGAAAACATGACAGAAAGAAAAGACGGGTCATGTGAAGGTGGAATTATAAAAAAGGATTTTACATCACTTTCATGTTTTAATCTGCCTTCTGGACGTTTTACTGATGACAGTCTGCACGCTCCTTTTCATCTTTGGTGTGGAGCACAGAGAACTCCTCAGGAAGAAAAGTTGTTATATGATGTCATCACCTTATTTGTATAATTAGTCAGATGCCTGTAATAGATGCTGTCGGAGAGAGGAATAATGTCAAAATGTGCTTATGAAGCACAAGGCTTTAAATTTAGACGTACCGCTGGCAAATGTGAGTTTTGTCAGCAGATGCATCTACCTGCATTAGAGCTCATTAATCATCCCCAAAAGTCTTGGGGAGCCAATCAGACCAGACTATTCCTGTAGAGTCTCTGAGGGGGTTTAACGTGATGACGGCAGTCTGGATGGTGAACAGCGTAGCGGGTAGTTTCAATGGACTTTGGAATCAACTGTTAAAGACTTGGACTGCTGTTACAGTCTCTTAGGGATTATGGTGGATGAGGTCCGTCTCATTTACAGATGATAGAGACATCTGGTAAACTTGCTCTGAGGATAAAGGAAGCAGCTCAAGAAGTTATCTCAGCACGATCATGCATATCTGTGGAGCAGTTACATGTTTGGAAGGTACTGGTTGAGTATTTGAGGACATTTATTCCCAAATTCTGCTGAAAAAAACAGCAACAATTGTTGGATTCCATGTTCATTACACTGGTGTCTCTCCACAACGCACTCTTGTTGACTAGTTTACGGCGCTTTGAATGCGTCACCTTGTCTGTTCGTTTCAGCGCTAACCAGCTGTGTACAGTTGGTGGTAACTCCTGGATGAGTGCTTTTGGACGGGAGAGGAACCCACAGCAGCTCCCACCGCTTTTTGAGGAGACATGATACATACGTCCACTCCAAAGTCTCAATGACACCAGAAAAAGTTGCTGGATTTGTGGCTAGTTGCTAGAGGGGTCTGAGTACTCGCTAAAGTGTTTTCTGGCAGGATGCTGAGTCCAGCTAGCTCCGTGGAGGGGCTAGCTGGACACGTGGTCGATGCAGATGCAGTAACGGAACCTGGCAGACCATCGACGGGGCAGGCGGAGTCCAGAGGGAGCAGACAAAATGATTGTTGTGGACATCCAGAAGGTTGGGGCAGAGACTAGAAGACGCGGTCAGAGGCAAAACTCAGTCAAAACCAAGGTATCACTCCGAGAATGACTGCTGGAGAGGAGAGCACGCTGCAAAGACGATCTGGCACTGAATGAGGGGAACAGTGCAGCGTAAATGCTGGCTGACGAGCAGTGATGAGCTGCAGCTGAAGCTAAGCAGGTGTGGGATGTTGGAGCTGATGAGGAGCTGGACAAGATCTAGTCAGACAATTACAGGAGATGGTTTGGAAGAAGTATCTCTGAAAAGCATGTTAGAATAAGCGTCAAGTGAGAGGGGCCCTGGTCACTGGTCTACATAACTGGATCTACTGTACTAAGGTATTAGTCCTGTAGATGGCAGCAATGCAACTTCCTGGATGCCGGCTGCCGTAAAACCTCGAAGAAGAAGAAGAAGAAGAAGGAGAAGGAGAAGAAGAAGATGATGATGATGATGATGATGATGAGTGGCAGAAAGGTGAGTGATCTCACCCACCACAGCATGAGTCAACAGGGCAGCGTGTGACAAACCACCTCACACGTTTCCTCGCCGTCGTGCCTCTGAGCCCAGAGAGGTCTACACCCTTTTCTGGATGAGGCTTACTTTTTGTGTAGTGAAGTTTTAAGAGGTATTTGTGGACGAAGATCTGCACTGCAGTGTCACCAAAGATTTCAGAGCTTAATATATGGTGTCAATTCAGAGACTAACGAATCGTGAATCCCAACCTGAAATAAAAACCCAGGATCTGAGATATAAAATCCAGAATCAGAAAAATAAAACCCAGAATCTGTAAGTGAGATTTCAATCATCTTTCTCCGTTTTCACTTTTCTTTTCTTCTATCAGCTCTAAAACCATCTGAATTTTCAAATTGTCTTTCTCAGTTTTTCTTTTTCTTTTTGCAGTTGTAATTCTGAAACGAGCGTCAAATCAGTGCCATGTCAATCAACAGCAGAGGAGGCGGGACATAGCTGAGAGTGCTCCGGCTGGTTTCTCTTTTCAACATGGAAACAAACTTCCAAATCAGTCGACTCGGCGACTTCACGATAATTTAGAGTCAAGGACTAAAACTTCTGTTGAAGGTTCCAGAATAAAACGCAACGATTGTTTTCACAAAATGGAAAGAATTCACAAGTTTTTACAATAAACAGTGAAGTTCTAAAACGTTGATCATTTAAACTACAAAAAGTTTGGAACTTTTGTCAAAAAGTTGATTTCTACACCAAAAATCACAATTTAATGACAAGAAGTCATGAATTGATATTAAAAGGTCGTTACTTGGGGAAATTTCAGATTGCATGATAAAAAGTGTGATATTGAGAAAAGAAAATGTAATTGTAGGACAAATTCATAATTTTATGTTATAAAGTAATGATTTTGCAAAGTTTGAGACGTTGTGACACAGTTTCACAGGAATTTGTGATTTTCGCAACAAACAGAGCAGTTCTTTAAAAAGCATTAAACCAAAAATAAAAAGGTTTTATTTTTGCAAAAAAGTCGATTTCTTTTCTTTTCAACAAAAGTTTGGATTTTTTTTTTCTATTTTGAAAATTTCCTAATTTTATTACCAAAACTCATGAATTGACAAGAAAAAGTATTTTGGGAAATTTGTGATTTCATGAAATAAAGATTTTACAAAGTTAAGATGTATAACAGAAATTTGTGATGTTGGTGCTGAAGTTGGCAAAATAACAATGTTTTTCACAAAAAAAATGCAATTTAATGAAAAAAAAAAGTGTGAATTTATGTTAAAAAGATGTTGATGGAAAATTTAAGATCTTATGACAAAAATTTGCTTATTGTGATAGTTATAATTCAATGACAAAAGTTGGTGACTTTTACAGCAAACAGTGTAAAAAAGTTGATATTTTAAATAACAAAGGTTAAGAACTTTAGTCAAAACATCAATTTTTATGAAAACAAATCATGTTTTTGAAAGAGTTGCAAAAATATCACTTTCCCAGTGACGTTTGAAAATTTCGAGATGTGATTAAAAAATAGCTTTTTCTACAAAGTTGTGACATTGAGAAATTTGTGATTTCACACAACTTCGTAATAGTATGTCAAAAAGTTGTGATTTGTGAAAGTCGATATTTTATAAACAAAAAAACTGCACTATTAGGTAAAAAAGTGAGTTATATTGTATTACAGTGTGTCATTTGTCTGGTCAAACTGACCTGAGGTCTAATTTTAGAAGTTTAGAAGAACTTTTTTCCAGCTCTTCTCTGAGCTGCCACTTGTTGGACTGTCTGTCAGTCGCTCTTTAGAGCCTTTATCATATTTCCCTCCGCGTCATCTGACGCACTGGAAGGAGGCGTGTGCGCGTCTCAGAATTATTCATAAATCTGCGCGCAGCCAATCAGGAGGCTCATGTTAATCCCAGCTGGCTAAAAAGCCGCCGTGGATCCCAGCGAGTCTCTAATCTGAGGAGGCAGTGAGCGGATCCAGGCACGGGTGGGTGGGGGTCCGAAACTTCTGGGACATGTCCGCCGTTGTCAGCTTTCCCTGCGCCGGATCTCTCTCTGGATGTTTGTGAGCCGCGGAGGAGGAGGCGGAGGCGGAGGAGGAGGAGGACGCACTCCGAGACGCGCTCAGCCGCCGCCAGCGCCGCATCGCCGGGGAGAGGATTGTTTAAGCGCTGCCGCGGCCGTCATGTCCTCCGGGGACGCCTCGGAGCAGGAGCGGAGCAGCCGGCGAGTCAGCGTGCTGTCCTGGGATCAGGTGCGGCGGCTGGACTCCATCCTGGGCGAGAGCGTCCCGATCCACGGCCGCGGGAACTTCCCCACGCTGTCCGTGCGGCCCCGACAGATCGTCCAGGTGAGCTGTGACGTAGACAGGGCGGTGGGGGAGCAGTACCTGCTCTTTTTACTTTTCCTTTTTCTGGGTTAATAATCACTATTAACTTTTTTTCTGGGACGCTTCTAACTTTTAGGGACCCTAGAAATAAATGAATAAGTCTGGCCTATATGAGGGGCCCTAACTGCCTACAATATATCTATTTTGGGTGATGGTCCATACTTAAATTTTAATCTGCTATAGCACGTTCTAGATTGTAAACCGGGTGGATTTGTGAATCCATCCATCCAGCATCTATACCCGCTATTTCCTGTGGGGTCGCGGGGGTCTGCTGGAGTCTATCCCAGCTCACTTCGGGCGAAAGGCAGGGGTCCACCTGGACAGGTCTCCAGTCCATCGCAGGGATTTGTGAATCTAAAACTCAAATCCAAGTTGAGGGAATAAAATAAACTGGATTACATTATGAAGCATTTACATCTATATAGCGCTATGGCGTACTGGGGCCGTTTGAGGAAGAAAAAGCAAATATAGTGGGGGTAAAAATCGATATTAAGCAAAAACCTTCCAATTACTCACTTTATAGACTTGTCTATTTGTGTAAAAGAAAAAACTCAGGCGCCTTGTTTAGACTTTATTATCCTCAAATAAAAAAGATAGTAAATCTTTAAAAATAACACTTTCACAGTGACTTTTTAAACTTGCAAATTTGAAAAAAAAACAAAACTCAAACTTTATAAACTTGTGATTTTTGTCAGAAAACTGCAGACATTAAATCTATATTTATACGTTTGCAAATGTGAACTCTCAGTGTTTAGCAGTGAAGTATTTTAATCCTCTGATCGAGGATTCTACAAATTAAAACGTTTTATTTATTTCACAAATCTGGATATTGAGGTTGACCTCCTAGTTTGGGTGCCCCCTAGTGGTTTTAAGGGTCCTGTTCAACCGCACTGACTGAATATCACAAGAAACAGAGAAACAAGTTGGTTTCTTTAATTAAAAAAACAAAACAAATCAGTCATAACTTTATTTTTAAATTTGATGATTAATATTTAGTTTAAGAAGGGGGTAAACCTTCGAACTTTTCAATTCCAACCATAATTGCTGGTATTCGGTTTGCACTTTGAGGACATGATCCTCACAGCTACATGAAGTTGTTGCCACCGTTTTCTACAGCGTGAAGGTTTTATTGTTTACGACACCTAAAAAAAGACATGATCACTGGCGCTCTTCAGACAGACATACAAGTGGGGATGATCTAACGCCATGACTGCAGTTTTCCACTCGCTCACTAATGCTTCTGCCCCCTAAGTCTTTTTTCTTTCACAGCTCTTGAAAGATAATGACGAAGCCACAGCGTATTTACAAGGAACGAAATGTACCGCGAACAGCCTGGGATCTGGGTTTTTTCTTCAGTTTTTGTTCCTGGACACTATTTAAATGGCTGTAATCCAGGTTTATATTTCACATCAGTGAATCATATTTTCTGTGGTGATCCGGTGGGGGAGGGCCGGCCCTCATGCACACACACACACGCACACATTTCAAGGGCCTCTATCGTCAATGAGGGCCCTAACATCTGCTCCAAACATCCGCTCCTCATATCCGTCCTTCACTATACATTCCTGTAGGCAACAGGGACCCCAAACATTTTTCTTTCCATGGTCTAGAGAGATTTTAATGGACTTTTCAGAGATCAGCATTATGGAAACCCACCCGCTGCCTCCCTGAAGTCCTCCACAGTAGCTACCCAGCCTGCTCGGAGTGCTAGCAAGTCAGCATAAAGGTTACAGTGTGACCCAGAGCACAACGCTTCAAAATTCAAATGAATTTTTAATCTTTTTCCATCACCGAATATAAGAAACAAACACATTTAACCATTTAAACTGTATGACAGCCAGTTCAAAGGCCACTTTATTGCATTTTTGACGTCCAAACAGAGAACAGTTGCCTATTCCTCAGTCCTGTTACCAAAACTCCTGCCTTTGTGAAAAGCAGAAAAAAAAAAAAGTGAAGGTAACCGCACCTTTATTAGGGAATACATTATAATATAGCTTTCAGATTTACAAAAATATGTATTTCTTAAACAAACACCTGGAAAAAATGATTTCAGTAACAGGACAGTAAGTGGAGTTTGACCTTGTTTGTCGTAGTTCCTAAATCATAAAATCTACTAAAAGGACGTTACTTTTGGGTTTTCTGTGACCTTCTGAAGATCTAAATGATGCAACTTCCTGTCAAACATGTGACCTGAAAATTTTTCCAAATTTTTTTTGGGGTGCATTTGAGAGTTGGAAAAGGTATCAAAAACTATTTTATGTGTGTGTGTGTGTGTGTGTGTGTGTCTTTTTTTTTGTTTTTTTAATTATATATAACATATAAAACTACTGTTTTTGTCTTAAACTTGTCAGTGTTGATCAGATTTCATTAACATGGAGCATGAGTTGATTAATGCATTTTAATTTCAGTTTCTCTGTCCAGATAAGCTAACCAGTAGGATAAAACATCTTTTTTTCCTGATTCATAATTAGCTTCATAGCAACACTTGAAATGAGGATGTTTGGCATGAATGTAAAGTAATATAAATCAGCATCATAGCTTAACGAAGGTGGGCGTGTCCCAGTCAGCTTCTCACCTCTGCGTGCTCCACCCCTTTGCAACATGGCGCCATTCAGGAAAAAAATCACTCTGTACAACCCCTGTGGCTGACGTCCTGGAGGGTTTGTCCAGTTCTTCCTATACAGTTGATGATTATAGATTGATTTTAAGTCCTCTGTGCACCAGCAGGCAGAAACAACATTTCTGAGGCAAAAAGTTCCAGTCTCCACATTTCCCTACGATGGAAAATGTCATGCAGGTCTCTGCATGTTGATTTTCTTACCATATGGACACAAATGGTAATCAGTGGCCGCACAGACGGAGGAAAGGAAGGAGGAAAAAACCCACTCAGAGACGTAAACTACTTGGTACGTTTTGGAAATGGGTTGACAGTAATGTGAGGTGTTGGAGATTCATGGTCCGTGAGGTAGAACACATGGAACCACTCGTCTGCTACTGGAATGTCACATAGTTGGAATCTGAGCAGCAGACGGAGGGTCCACCTGAGACAGGACGGAGGTGATTTTGGAGCCGGTCCCACTGTCACATGCTGGGAAGAGGATCAGGCTCCTGAAGCGTCGCAGGAGCCCCCGTCAGCGGCAGATTCATCCAAGGGCCACATTTAAATAACATCTGTTTGTGGTCTGGTTGTGAGTCAGCCATGAGAGCGGTGAGGGAAAACCTCGACTGTTAACAACACCTCTGCACTCTCAGACTCATTTAACATCAGCAGTCATCAAACCGCAGCCAGAACCCACAACGGCTGCTCGCGTCCCCGTCAGCAGCCCACGCTGGGCATCGCACCACCCAGTCACAAAACCCCGTTATCAGTCACGAGTGTCGCAGGTTGCACACATTTAGAAAAGGCATTTTAATTAGGAACTGTTCTTGTCTGGGCGGCGGTAGGTGGCCTGGATTTGAGGCAGACTCTGTGGGAGGATTAGTGGCGGCAATAACAGGACTGGTGGATCTTAATTGGGAGCATATCACCGTGGTAAGTGGAGACCAGTTGCCTGACTCCCCCGAGGCCAGACTCTAAACCGACTCCTCAGTAGGCCATTGTTGAGGCAAAGCGACGTGAAGACACCACCTGCTCCCAGGGTTCCTTAGAGGATAAAAACTCATTTTTAGAACTCTTCGTTAGCATCGCTTTAGCTTTCTTTTCTGAGTTTTTAAAAGCAGCACAAAGGAGTCAATTTTTTTTCGTTTTAAAATACCAATGACTTTGAATGTAGCTCACAGATCTCCAGAAGGTCGGCAGAGGCGACTAAAGCCGCTGTAAGCGTGAACCCTACGTCGTAGCGTTGACATTAATGTAACTATGCGTCACCGTGATGCGGTCCGCAAGAAATGTGACTGGTAGATTTGTTCTTCAAACATTAACGCAGAAGTATAAACACCAGGGATGGCGTAGGGACCGTGTGTAGCTTACGTGCATTGCTGCTTGGTAAAAGCATGAACTGGGCTTAAGACGCATGAGAAAGAAACAAAAGACACCAAACGAGTAAATCTCAGTGTCATAGACGCAGTTTAACCTCCACACCTGCAGGTGGCTCCCCAGAGCTAAGAATTGCAAAAGTTCCTTTGTGTTGCTTTAATTTCCCAAATGGGCAAATAAATAAAATAATAAAAAAAAAAAATCACAATCTGGTTAAAGTGCTAAACATAAAGTCTGAAAATAAAACACGATAGAATAAAAATAAAGGTTGTAGCACTAAGATCCAGGATTTTCTCCTTCATTACTTATTCGTCACTTACTGACTTGGTTATGTGTTTTATTTTGAAACCAAAAAACTAATTTTTCTTTTACATTTTGTTTCCTCCATTTTCCCAACAAACACGACATACAGATTAAAAGCTGCTCAAAAATGTTTTTCTTTTTAAAAAAAGAGAAAAAAGAAAAACATACATTTAGACCAGTAGGAGGTTGTTTCAGTCATTAATAATTTAGCGTCCTGGTCGGTGATATTGTTGAGAGGAAATCCAATAAAGAAAATTTAAACTTTTTCGTACTTTTAATTTACGAAATTAAAAAAGAAAAGAAAAACTGGACAAGAAGATATTTGAAGGAAATTGCAGTTCAGCAGGGCCACTTGAAAGCCGACCTAAAAGCTTTCAGTTAAGATGGTTTCAGCCTGTTTTTAGTTAGAAACAAAGCTCAGATGGACCAACGTCACCGTTTCTCCCACCAGTTTTATCTTACATGACTGGCTCGAGTCTCCATGCACAAAAAACCAAATCCCCCTAAATGGTGCGTCTGGATAATCCTATCAAAGCTGAGAAATTCTGGGAATCTCTTCAGCAGTTTGAAGGAAACCTTGAGTGAAAACCTTGGTGAGAATCCGTCGTCATCCCCTGGCCCCCGCAGGCCCGGCTACTGTGCAGCTCGAGGGGACGGGAAGGTCAGGGACTCGTAACTCTTCACCCGCCGCTGCCATGCGCTTGGCAGCGAGGCGGCGTGACTCACTGCGCCGAGCTTTTCATGGTCGTCCAGGGAGCTGTGGCCTGCTGGGTAATTTCAAGCTGCCATAATGAAAACACGTTCAGACCGCAGTTTAAATGAAACGCTCAAGGAAATTATTGAGACTGCAGAAGGAAAGCAGAGAGGTTGTTATGTGTCGCCAAGGCGTTGTCAGCACCAGACCGTCTGTTGCGTTTCAGTCTTTTTTTCTTTTCTCTCTTTTTTTTTTTTTTTCTTTTTTTAACAAGGCTGCCGTGCTCCAGTGTTGACGGAAGTGTCTCCCCTCCCTGGGATCACCGAGTCGGGAAATGCACAAGTCTGTTTTATGGGTTCTGAAGGTCGGAGCGGCGGCGTTGGTGGAACTGCGCTTGCTGTCCCCGTCCAGACCCCCAGACTGACCCCGTCCAGACCCCCAGACTGACATGCAGTTAACGCAGACCGACTGCTGAAGGTGTGAGGCTGGAACCAGTCCTGCACTCGCCATCAATCCATCATTCAACTCTATTTGTAAAGCGCCTTTCGCAGCTGAAGCACCTTCCCAATAAATTCCGGAGCAAGATAAAATAAATATAATATAGTTACAAACAAGGATTAAAAAGCACATAAAATAAAACAACATAATGAAACCAGATTAAAATGGTCAGAAGTCAAGGAAGAACGTTCCATAAACGAGCAGCGAAAGACTGAAGCGCATGATCTCCAAGTCTTCAGGCAAGTTCTCGGGACGATTAAGAAGTTCTGTTTAGTGGACCTGTGAATTATAGGTAAATAAAATCAAAAAAGGGTTAAAAGATCACAAATATATTTTGGGGCTTGGCCATGAAAGGCTCTAGAAGTCAGAACTAAAACCTTAGAATCAGTGTGTTTAACTGGCGGCCAGCGTGAAGACGCTGGTTTGGTCTGATGTGGTGACTCAGCATTTAAACAATCTGCAGTCTGTTTCAAGAACGCTTATTAAACAGGTAAAAAAGTCTCTTAGATAAGATTTTTAAATAGACATAAAAATAAACAGACTGCTCGTGGTACATTTAAACCTTTGAAGGACTGAGGAATAAGTTTGGGTTCAAATAGGTTGATTTGTTTTATAACTGGTCTGAAACCATGCGGCTTATTTGTCTGTTGGTATAAAACTGTAAGATATTTTATTTATTCACTTCATCCACACATCTGTACTTCTGCCTGCTGCGCCACAACCTCTGGAACTAGACTTTCTAAATCTATTTATATGCGTATAAAGAAAATATTTGTACAAAATACAAAGTACTTTTATGCATTTATGCTCCCTTATCCAGTCTATATAGACTGCTCAGCGTAAATGAAAAGTAACATTTTAAACAACATCTCGATGAAAACAATTTCCAAAATATTGACAAGACAAAGTTTAATATAACATCTGTTTAAGGTCAATAATATAACTCAGATTACACTTTTTTTTTTAGTTTTCCTCAGATCAGGGTGGTGCAGAAATGAGTTCACCCCCCTGAAAGTCTCTGGAGCAAAGCTGAATTCTAGACTACAAATGTGTAATTTAACAAGAACACGATCTCAGGTGAGTCTAACTCGTCATCACACAGGTGTCCAGCAGACAGGGGACTATAAAAGGGTCTAAACCCGTTCCCATTTCATGATGGTACCACAACGGCACCACATGGAGGAGAAATGCCACAAGACCTGAGAAAGAAAATCACTTCTTTCCACCACAAAGGTGAAGGCTACAAGAAGATCAGCAGAACTTTACTCATCAGTCAGAAACTGCAGCAAAAGT
>JBAMYA010042321.1:0-14562 GCA_037176975.1 Arrhamphus sclerolepis
GGGTACCCGCTGCGTCCACATGTGACGCGCAACGCCAAAGCGTCAATATATGACGAGTTGGGAGTGAGACTGCGTTGACTGAACAGCAGGTTTTCAAATGAAGTAAAACTATGTTTTTGCCTAAAGTTGAGTATTAAACTGGAATTATAAACTGCCTCTACTCCGCCCCCATGGCCTGTGCTTCTAGGAATATGATAATAAGTATGAGTAGGTGGAGCTGATTCATTCAGACTAATATAATCATCTTGCTGCAGCCAAGTTTCTGTAAGACAGAAGGTCAAACTGGTGATCAGAGATCAAATCATTTCAAAGTATAACAACTATTCTAGAGTCAAACATGAGGCCATCTGCAGGACAGCTACAACTTGGTTGACACAAATTCATGAAAAAGCAACAAGTGCATTTATGTGGGCTGAAATTCCTGTCCAAGATAGACTGCCATAGACTGCCTCCTAATTTTTTGCTCAATTATTGCTCAGTAAATGTTGACACTATTATATATCATGTCTTGTTTTTCATCTGAGGTCATGGCTACCTAATATTAAGACTTGTTAAAACCTATATCATTTTTATTATGATACATAAAATGGTGGAACTGAAAGAGAAGAGAGCTTTGTTTTTCACATGACTGAACTTAGGCAAGGAAATGGAGAGAAAGAGGAGAAAACGCATTCTAAAGGATTTATGATGACATAAAAAAGACAAATACAAAGCAGAGTAACAGAACCATTTCATGTTGTCTACTTCACATATTCAAGAGGCAAGGCAACTCTAATTATTTGCTGAATGCAAAAACCAAATTAATCTTGTTCCCTGTGGCACAGGAGAGGAGAAGAGTGGCAAGAGGGAGAAGAGAACAAATGAGGGCTAAAAGAGAGCTGGAGACAAGTAGAGGAGGTAAGATGGACCAGGAAAGGTTTCAAGGAGCACAACGGCAAAGATGAAAGACTGACAGAAAATTGAAAAAGACTGAAAAGAGACAAAAGGTGAGCTGGGAATGGAGAGAGAAATCAGTGGACAGAGAACAAAGATACAAAAAGCCAAATAATGAAAAAAAAAAGACTAAATATAAAGAAAGAAAGATGGAAACAAAGTGAGATTGGAGAAAGCAAAAAAAAGAGAGAAATATTTGCAGGCAGCCTTTCAGTCAATCATAATCTCCAGGGTGTAGGATATGAGCGAGACAGTGCAATTTTGCAGCGGTTATCATTATCATCACAGCTATAATCATAATCAGGGTAATTCCTGTGTGGCGAGATGGAAAGGCGGATGGTAAAAGGTGATGGAGGAGTATGAAATGTCATGTAGGGGGAACAAGGGCATTACTGAGTGTAACCATGGTGAAATGCTCACAGACAATGATACTGTGGGTGGATGAGAGCAAAAGAAAGACAGGGGGTGCAGACAATAAAAGGATTGTTAAAATGAACATAAGCCTCTTGTAATAAAATGAGACACTTACAATTAGCAGTATTACAAATCCTGTGTACTGTGTGTTGGTTTGAATAGTTCTACGGACACATTAGAGCAATAGCAATTTAATATAAGAATGGTATAATTATCATTTTTGATAAGCTGTAGCAGAAAATGAACCTCAGAGAATGAGGTCTGATCCCTCAAAGGAAATGACACAGTTGAAACCACCCATTTATTCCTCAGTTTGTTAAACCATGACTGAAAATCTGTTAAACTACCACAGCTACCCCACCCATTAGTATTAATAATACCAGAAATAAAATTAACATCAATTATCATCCTCTGAAAAACTACAATTGTTGGAGTGCCATGGTCTCATTCCTAATTGCGGATTTCAGGATTTCATTGCTAAATGAACAATTTGTTACCTAACAGTATCTTATAAGAACAATAATGTTGGTGATAAAGAGGACTCAGAATAACTACAGCAGCTGTAAAAGTAATACATGACCAGCACATCTTTTAGACAGTAAGAAACTCTGTACAGCTTTTTTTTTTATCGTTCTTTCCAAGACTTTTGACACAATTGTTCACAAGATACTAAAGACTGAGTGGTTTTGGACGGTCTGATCATCCAGTGTCATCAGGTAGAAGGTATTACCTCTAGATTCCTCAGTGTAATTAAGTGTGTTCCTCAGGGATCGGTCCTGGAGCCTCTTCTGTTCATTTTAAATATTAACAACCATGACTGACATTTATTTTTTTTACGCTGACGACGCTGTAATATACCGGGCTGCTTCCAGACCTAATCAGGTCTCGTTTCAGCTACAACAAGCTTTTCACAACATTCAACACACCATGAAACTAGTCTTAAATGCCAACAAAACACAACTCATGATGTCTTCAAAAGCAGAATCAAAGTATTGGATTATTTTATCGCTCACAAGTTTTCAGTGTTCTGAGCTAGTTGGAGAATAAACAAACGTAGGTATTTTTAATTGATGAAGTTCTCTTTTATGCCATGTATTGAATAATAAAATAGTGTTTTTCTTCCTTAGATTTTTTTTTCTTTCAGGTGTATATGCAAACATGTTGTGTATATTTAAATAGTGTGTTTCATATGTGTAAATATATATAAACACACACACACAGTCACTCACGAGTGCTGCCTGTTTTTTCTTTTTTGCGTCCTTTTGTTTGGGGAATGTTAATAATATTTGGGAACTTTGCCAAAGGAGCTGAAAACACAGGACGGATATTCATTACCAGTACTCCTGGGTGGAAATCAAAAGGAAATAACCAAGAAAAGGATGAGTAAAAAGTCTCCCAGCAATTTGTGAACAGACAGAAATGGATCAGGAGATCTATACTGATACTGAGTCTTTCTGACACAATGTTAAAACAAATGAAAAGTTTTGGGAGGGCAGGATGAAAACGCTGTTTGAATCTAAAGTGATTTTTCTTCTTGTGCTTTGATTTGTCCTGCGAATATTTAATTCTGTTCCTAAAAAGGATTTCTGTTCCCTTAACATTTCTTTCCATTTTATAAAATCCCACCATTCTCAGTGTAGTTTGATAGTCCTCCGTCACACCTGTTTTGCTTTGTTGTCCTTTTAGAGAATAAAAGTAGCCAGCTAGTGTTTCCCTGCTCTTGGTACCAACGCGCATCTGTTTCTCTCTCGTCTTTCGACACTTTCCACTCTGACCTGGTTATCAGAAGTTGTCTGGATGGAGTCCGAGACACAAAGACTGAGACATTCTGAATTCCAAAACGTTGCCAAGAAGTCAGTTGCAACTCCCGTTTAAAACTTTTTTTTTTTTTCCTTTTTCCCCAAAATGAGTTTTGTATATCA
Organism: Arrhamphus sclerolepis; assembly: GCA_037176975.1. Classification (NCBI taxonomy): domain Eukaryota; kingdom Metazoa; phylum Chordata; class Actinopteri; order Beloniformes; family Hemiramphidae; genus Arrhamphus; species Arrhamphus sclerolepis. The sequence goes on from JBAMYA010042321.1 coordinate 3,270, forward strand.
CCAAAGACATTGCAGAGGCCGATGCCTCCAAACAGCCGAAGAGTAAATGTCAATATCCATCAACAATTCAGTACGGCGAGCTGTACACGCCGTAGAAAAACAATGAGAAACTATCGGACTGCAATTCATCTTAAAGTGAACAAAGAGAATCTGAATTTGGAAAAGAATGATGATTTCTGTAAGGCTATTTTGTTTCCTGGCTGGTTGAGGCTTTATCTGTACAGTCCTCCACTTTGAAAGGAACTACTGGTTTATTAGAAGTCTGCCTTCTTGATACTTCGCTAGATGTGAATGAATTCTGTGTTGAAGACAAATATGCAATAATACTGTGGCATTCAACTCAATGTTCTTGGATAATCTTAGTCTGTCTGTCTTTGGGAGAAAAAGATAAATGAAAGTTTCTATAAAAATTCACTTCCTATTCATGCAGCAAAGCAACTGTATATTTGGGGGAAATTTTCAGAATTCAAGCAAAGTATAAATATTAAATTAAATGGACTGACTGTATGAGACCAAGGGGTTGCAGACTTGGCTGGTTGGTAGTTTCGTATGTCTCTGTTGGTTCTGTGATGGACTGGTGACCTGTTCAGGTTGTACCCCACAACTTACCCAGTAATAGCTTTTTTTTTTTTCCTTTTTAAATTAACTTTATTGATCCCACAAGGGGAGATTTTTTTTTCTCTGCATTTAACCCATCGTAACACACCTGGAGCAGTGGGCGGGTTTCCAATCACCAAGGGCAACTCATCTGAGGGTGTGGATGTGGGGAAGCACTGTTCAAATACTCCCCCAACCCATATCACTGGTACCGGTTGGGGACTGAACCCGCAACCCTCCAGTTCCCAGTCCAATTCCTCAACTAGTGGCCACAGGGTGGCCTCCAGTAACCCCCAACCACCAAATCATGATTGAACAAATTTATAAACAAAATAACTGTGTTTACTGTCAACCTTGCAAAAGACACCTGAAGCCAGATGCATAAAGGATGCAACTGGTATTTAGAAGGCGAGAATGTACAGTGATACTCTGCACCTTATTTATTGCTCTGGCCATGCGTAAACACATTCAGTAGGAATAAATATAATGTAGACAATTTCAGTAGTATAACAGTGCAGTACAAAAAAAAAGACCAAAAAACAGCCCTTTAGAACCTAAAGGGGCACATGGACCAAGAATCATCTGATGCTAGGAAAAAAAAAAAAAAATGAAAAAAAGTCAGATCTGTCTTAAAAAAAAAAAATCACTCTCTTCTCAAAGTCAGGTAGAAAACCCTCCAACGCTGCCAGAGCAGCCCATTTCCACTTCACCATGTCAGGCTTTAACTGCTAGAAAGCATGTTTACAGGTAGCTTAATGGGTGTGTGTGTGTGTGTGTTGTGCACATAGTGACTGTTTAATTCTCTCTTGCGTAGGCATGTGTGATGGTGTGTGGATCTGCTCAGTGATACGGGGAGATGTGGGGCAGCATCTCAGGGAACGGTGCCAGCAGAGGTTGAATGGAAGAACCGCGGTGTGTTTGTAATCAGCCTCTCTGCTCTCATCTGCAGTAGTCGGCTGTGGCCCTCGGATCCTCCACCGGAGTCGTCACCAATCAGAGGTGCTCCAGCAGTCATTCTGAGTATGATCATTACCTCTTGTGAAAACATCAATAAAATCAACTCCTGGTGCATTAAAGTCCATGAGCTAATCTGCCGTGCATCCAGGGAAAAACGTGCTTGTGTGAAGGCATTGTTTACAGTGCACCAGGGCCATTTTTGAAAAATGCGTTATGGGCAGATGGATGAAAGATCAAAAATAGAATCGATCAGGTGAAAAATCTATACGATGGTTGAAGTGCCTGTCTTTCGCCCAAAGTGAGCTGGGATAGGCTCCAGCAGATCCCCGTGACCCTGTACTGGAAATAGTGGGTATAGATGATGGACGGATGTGTTTCGGTTTAGGGTTTATGCCACCATCCCACCTTGCTGTCATCGATTCAGCTATAAACTCTTAAACAACACGGTATCAAAGAGCATTTTCAGATGATATGAGGCAATCTATGTGAAAGCTAAGGCAAATCAATTTTTACAAGTATGGTATATTTCATACACATAGGCAGCTTTACAAAGGCATCAACCTGAAAAGAAATGACATAAATAAACTAATGAATTAAATTAATAAAAATGGCCTAATAATAAAGATTGAATAACAGAAGAGAAGAAACACAAAGTTTGTGAGTTTTTGTGCTGTTCGATCCGTTTCCCTGCTGCAAGAGCAAATGTCCCCGCAAATCCAGGATTGTTGTCTTCACCACCTGGGTTAAAAGGACATAAAATCCACATGGATTATTAAGATTCACACACAGACACCAGCTCATCCTTGGTTTCCCACAGTCAGTACTGGACTCTGGGTCTATCCTCAGACCTCATCAACCTGCTTGATTCCCGAGACTGAACAGGTCGCAAAGTCTCAAAAGACTTTCACAAACCAGAACTAAGGCTCCTCCCAGGTTCATATTCACTAAACCTGCCTCTGATAGAAATTGGGCCTTGACCACTCAAGAGATGTAAAGACAATGAGAAAAGTCTTAACTGGAATTCTCTGCTGTGCTGGAAGCCAAGGTAATGATGTAAGGACTGGAGTGATGCGTTTCCTCTTCCTGAGTTGTAGATGTTTAAATGCTCCTGTTGGGGTGGTCAGGATGGCAATCCTGAACAACAATGTTGGAATGTTCAAAGCCCAGATTTCAATTCCACGGAAATATATGAAGTTGACAGCATTTTCATAAAAATTCTGAATGGCTTTCATCTGAGGACAATGATGCAAAGCTCTGGCCAAAGGGAGCAACAACTTCCAAGGGCAAGTATATTGCTTTAACAGTATGTATGTCACATTTATTGGTTCTATAGTTTAATAGATTCCGTCCATCCATCCTTAGCTTCTTTTTATTCAGGATCACAGGAGTCTGCTGGAGTCTACGCCAGCTCTCTTTTGATGAATGGATGGTCCAAAATAAGTGTTTTAAAAAGTCACTTTTTCTAATGATGGCGTTCAGTGATATCACTGTGTTCCAATGGAACTGTGTCAAACAGAATAAAAAGTTATTTTCTCCACTTTTTTCATTATTTACAACCATCAAAAGTCATCAAATAAGTGTTCATTTCTTTTGTTTTTTGCTTTTGTTCTAATTAGTCGTTGTTTTCAGCTGTCCAGGGGAGAATTAAGATCAATTTAAGTCAATTTAGTGTATGATGATTTGATTAACGTCTTCCATTTGTGCACTTTGCAGACAAATCACCGACATGAACGTTAATTAAGAATAAACCTTGCACTTAAAAATAATTATGATAATAAAAAACAAAACCAGGGAATTTCTGTCTGTCATTACGCTTGCACTTGCAGATAAGCAATTAAAATTTCTGAATGCAATATTTCTTGGACACAAATTTAACAAACTACACACAACATATTCAATTTCAAAGACAGAAAGAGCTTTGGATCCGTAAATAAGTTGTAAAGTAAAAAGAATAAGGGAGGAGGAGATGGACTGATAAAGGCAAAATGATTCAAACCAGGTGAAATGCATCAAATTGCAGAAAATTACAGGAGAATGAGAGATACTGTGCTATAAAAACTGGCGCATGGCTCCAGAAAAAGAAAACGGAAGGAAGAGCGGTTGAAGCGCTCAGAGAGGATTGAGAGAGGAAGTTGAACATGTGTGCAGATGAACAGAAGGAAAGAGAGGATAAAGGAGAAAAAGTTGGAAAAGCCAATGAAAGAGAGGGGGGGGAAGCAGGTGTAAGCTTTATGGAGAGCACTTATCCCGAAATATACATGAATCTGTGGCAGGAAATGACACAGATGCAGAGGAGAGAGAGGGGGAAACGGCGAGCAGAAAGCTGCCAGGTTAGATTTCTGCTAGCAGACGTCTCTTTGGAACGGTTGGTGTTAATAGTGATGGATGTTGAGGAAGAGGTTTGATCAGCCATGAGGGGCTCGTGGTGGTAAAGGTGGAGGGTGAGGAGTACCTCCATCATGTCTGGCACTCTAATAGCTTCTCATCAGAGCTGTCCAGCACTGAAGTGACTCATCTTTACTGCAGCGCCTTGGAGCAACACGTCATTTTATCTAATTGTACAGAAGCGGAGATGGAGGCTACTCAGAGATGCCACGGGGTGGGATGGACACAGATGCACTTACATAAAGAAAAGTGGCACATGCATAGCCAATACCTGTCCTCAGTAACCTTTGCAAGGCCGCATCTCATGCTGAGAGAGACAGAGAGAGAGAGAGAGGAAGAGAGAGAGAGAGAGAGAGAGAGAGAGAGGGAGAGCAGCTTGGCCAAAGTTATATTTAGCAAGCAGATGACAAGTATGTGCCAGTCTGTGTATGTTCTTACTTTCTGCCTGTTTGTGCTATACTTACTGGACATTAAGTTGTGGTATTTAAGAGCAGACATAGAGAATATAACTAAGTCAAGCTTTTACAAACTTTAAAAAAAAAAATTAAATGAAAACAGGAGATTGCAAACCTTCATGAATTTTGGTTCAAAGTACATCTAAAGCTTTATTGACTTTGGATGCGTGAAATACCTTCATTTTGTTTAATCCTCCCTGCCTATAAAATACCCCAAAACTTTCAAACCACACTTCCTGACACATACTTGGTCTCCAGCTGAGATAAACCGAGTGAGGTTTATTTTCTCAGACTTAAGTCAGTTTTACATATGTACTATGCTGCAGCCTTGGAAATTATGAGAATGTGAGAATTCAAAATATCTGCAACATATGTTCCTGGCGTCTAGTGGCGATTTTCCAGTCAGCTGCCTCGTAAGATGTCTGGAAGATAAACAAGTGTGGCTGTGTGCTCAGGCGGCAGCACGGTGATCAAGTGGGTGAGCTGATGCATGCTGCTGATTTGTGCTCTCTGCTGCTGACCTCTATGCCGCTTTCCATTTGCTTGACAATGTCATGGATGTGTTTAAATATGTCTGATATTGATATCAACACAACAGCTTTGATGTGCTACAAACAAAACACTATAATTTTTCACAATGTACTTCTTGAATCGTGTCCTGCGTCCCCATCCATTTTGCTCAGATGTGAATCTGTATAATTACCAGCTGTGGCGATGCATCTCCAGTGGATAACCTTTGCTGTTAAATGTATTTGTGAACAGTAATATGTGATTTATTCTCCTATGCTGACCCTTCACTATAAGGTTGACCATACTTCAACGTAACAGCATAATGGGATGATGCAGACCACAAAACGTCCACTTGGTTGTATTATTTGTGCCAACACTTCTTTGTAATTTTTCAAGTTGGATAGAAAAGATGAATTACTGCAGTGTCAAGTACTGATACTCAACAACTATCAGCTCTAATTAAAACAAGGTATGCTTCATTTGCTCTGTTGTCATGTCTGAGCTGAATAAAGGAGGGGAACAAAAGGAAGCACAGGATGACAAGCTACAGCGCTGCAGATGAGTACCCACACCTCCATCTAGTGTTTGGTGGTGTAATTATAAACAACAACAAATAAAAAGGAACACTAACTACAGCGCATTTCTAACACAGGCAGGGCCAAATACTGCACACCTCTTCACTTTATCTGACCTGCAAGAACATTGAAAGACAATCATTTACTTATAACGAGAGCATTTTATGAGGAAATTTCAGTGCGACTGCCTGTTTCATTTCGGTACATCAAAAAGTGGAATAACTGAGGTGGAGAGCAACTACTTCATGTCAAAAACGTCCTGATTTCGCAAAAGGTTTTACAAAAAATAATTGCTAATTTTTGTCAAAATTTGTGAATTTTATTTATTTATTTATTTTTTATGTAAAATTTACCATGTATACAAAAAATAATGAGTTTAAGAAAAAAAAGTTAAAATAAAAAAATTTGCAGATTTATGGGTGTTGTTTCAGGTCAAAAAAAAGTATATTTTCCTATTTAAAAAAAATAGTAATTTTAAGTTAAAAAGTTACAATTTTGTGACATTTGTGATTAAATGATAAAATGTCTTGGTGGTTGAAAAAGAAAAGTCTTGGAAAATTTTATCTATTTTGTTTTTATACAAAAGTGGTTTTAGTACAAAAGTCTCAATTTCATGATGAAGATAAAAAGTTTTATGAAATTTGAGATTGTATGACAAAAATGAACTCTAAAAAGTCTTTTTTTTTAAATTGTGTTATACTTGAAAAAGCTGTGATTTTAGTAAAAAAGCATCAATTTCTTGATAAAAAGTTGGGAATTTTCTGACATCTGAGATTTTATGACAAAATTTTTTTTCAGGAACTCCCTGAAATCTAACAACCTTTAGTGGTAACCATGGTGATGATGATGCTGGTGATAAAATATATTCCTGCTCTTGAGTGAAGAAAGTCTGCACTGAACTTTGTACTTATTCTCCTCAAAATCAAGTCTACATGTATGAAAATACAGGAACAGATAGTAATGTACCGAATACATACCATTTATACTTTTTCATAAATACATTTATAAAAAAAAAAAAACAAATGCAAACATTAACTCTGATGCTGATTACCTTGGCCAAATAGACATACTGTTCAGTTTTTAACATTCGCAGCAAGGTCTAAGACTCCATTTTTCCTGAAATAACAACAAAATTTACTCTAAGATGCCTCATTTGAATGAATTTCCCACCTGCCTGCGCCTTGCCTCCCATCACTGTGAGCTCTGCATCTGGAACCAAAATATCACGCAGGTAAATGTAAATTTCAAGGTCATTGAAACAAGCAGCTGCTGGTGCACCGTCATAAAAACAGGAGTGATGAACATGTTTGGTGCTTAGTGTGTACGAGCTCAAAGTAAAGTCAGTTCAGACATTTACACGGAAACATGTAACAGGTGTTACAGCAGCTTTTTTTTTTTAAGGCATGACAAAAGACAACTATACTCTGCTGACTTTTGAGGGCAAGAAATTAAAGGAATTAAAAGATTCTTAAAATGACAAGAAATTAAACAGCTGGATTTCTTTTCTTTTTTTAATTTTTTGCAACCTCTTGGGTTGAAACAGGAAACTACAGATGTCAGAGGACTAAATAAACACACAGAGCATCATGGAGATTAGAGGACTACGCACCTACTCAGAACTGCTCAGAAAAAGTCTTGGTGGACTGATTCTACTGAGCCACAGTGATTGAGAGTTGAAGATCATCAGCAACACCCAATCTCATTTTTCACCTGATAGTTTTACAAACTTCTGTGAGAGACAGCTGAGATTAATGGGTGCACAGCTGCCATAGATCAATTGATCTCCTTCTCCCACCATACCGTTTACGCTATGCCAACAGCTTGACCGCATTGCAGCAGGAGATGCTCGCATCACTAGAGTATGTTGTGAAATTTGAAATAGTTGACAATTTAGTCCAAACCTGAGAAATGGCCAGAGCGAACTGCTGCAATGCAGAACATTTTGTGCGGTTCAGAAACCGGTGTTACTTGGTTTTGAACGAGAAGCAAGATTTTCCCTCATAAACAGTCACTGAAGTGACTAAACTGACAGATAGGGAAGTAGATGACACTGGGATGAGATGAGACAGAAGAGATAAGAGGGGAGGGATAAAAGCATTTCAGGAGCGAGAGCGACAGAACAGATAAGGGATTAAGGCCTGGAATCAAGAAAGCAAGAGATAGATGAACCAAAGAGGGGGTAACGTGGATGATATAATGAAGAGAGAGATGTAAAGTACAATGAGGAAAGAAAAAGGGAAGTGAGGAGGAGTGATTTATTTGGGGAGATAGAAAAAGGAAAAAAAAAAAAAAGATGGGATAACAAAAAAACAAAAACAAAAACCACAACCCTATTAGACAATTTAATAGAGCTGTCGATTAACTTACTTAGAAGCTTTAAATATATCAACACATAAGTGCATAGAAGAAGTGAAAGTGTGGATAAGAGGTTAGTGGTCATAGATGAACAAATGTGGCAGCAGGTGTCTGGCAGGTTGTTATGTATGGAGTCAGGTGCTCACACTCATATCGGCGTATACACAGCCTGAGGTCAGGTACACAAAGCCAGACAGATACTCGCTTGGCAGCTTAGAAGTAGCCCTTTAGCGGCTTATCTTCAAAAGAAAACCAGGCTTTTTGTTTTTTGTGTCCAGATAGTGAGTGTGAGTACCTGCCAAGGGTGGGATTTCATTTTCAGGACAAATAGGAAAAATAGTCAAACAAAAACAACAGCAAAAAAAAGTTGCATATTTGTTCAAAGCCTGTTGTGTAATGAGATTTGTTTTGTTTTGTTACCATGGTATTTAGTGTTGCCGAAAATAAATAAAATAAAAAATACCGAAACGCAGATACAAATCCATGTTTTTTATTTTTATTATTAGAAAAAGCAACACAACTACCAACCACATGGGGGCAGCATATCACAAGAAAGATAATGTGTGTGAGACCCAACAAAATGCGCCCCTCGTGGTACAAAATGGTATTACAAGATGTGCTGGGTCATCCCGATTCATTAGTACAGTATTGCCAGTGTCTATTATCAGCACAGCAGATCTGCATGCCCCTTTGTGTTCAGAGGTGGCATTGCTACATAGTGTGGCTTTAAAAGTAAAAGTGATGCACAGAAATATTTTGCATACGAGGATACCAGTAAGGAGAGGTGAAGCATGTTGACAAACCCACGAGCATACCTCATAACCGCATTCATTAAATTTATCAAAGCATACCCTAGATATCAGTGTCAAGATTGGCATTTTCGTACCATGACAACCCTCCTATAGGCATATTTCTCTCCACAAACCCTGTAAAACCTGCAGGAAAGGTTTAAAAACAAAGAAAAACAAACAAAAAAACTGTAATCACAAAAACACCAACACTGCATCTGTATGGAGAAGCCATACTGTTAGATCCTGTCGTATCATAAAGGGACTTAAAGGACTTAAAGGTCTATTATTGGATGGTAAGGCATGTAAACCTTTCATTGGGGACCAAAACGATGTGAATGAAAGTAGGCAAACCCATGCAGGTCTGTCTGTACAGAAAGTTTATTTAAAAAAACAAAACTAAATAAAAAAAAAAAAAGCTATTCGTACCCCAGTAACCATTAATTTGTTCTAAGTCCATATAAGTTGACTACTGAATGTCCAGTGGACTTCTTGAGACAGCACTTTCTCAGTGTAAAGTAAAAAAAAAAACAAAACCCTCTTCCGTATTTTCTAACAGCACATTCTAGGTAAAAAGAGATGATGAACAGATAAGCTGGCAACCTGAGTTACTGTACCCCACAAGACAGGGCAAATCATCTGTTCACTTAACCAGTTAATGGTCATTAGTTTGGGAATCAAAGGGCTGCCGGTTTAAGACCTCCTTGGACCACTATATGCTGGAGAGGTACCTGTTCACCTCCTGAGCAGCGTCCAGGTGCCCTTGAGCAAGGTGCTGAACCACCCCCACATCACACATTTGACAATAAAACCAATACCCAAGAATAAACTTTGAAAAACTGGGGATAACGTCTGCATACTGACTGTTTATAAATAGAACATGCTATTCCCTTACCTGAGCAATAGCTGAGGAGGAGGTATGATCACAGCCGGGCTGTTGGAATTAAGAAAGATGAGAGCAGATGTTTAAGCACACAGCTGGGAGGCTGTCTGGTTTTGCTTTAAAAGCTGAAGGCTCACTCATGCGGTGAATTGTTACAACGTTGTCTTCAAGCCAGTGAGTTTGCTGGGCGAGCTAAGTTTGATTTAATACACCTTCCATCATTTAATCATGCAAAACACACAAACATGGTGGTGATTTGTTTGGCTGTCAGAATGTTCGATTTCTAATGTGAGCCAGACTGTCAGCAAAATGCATCAAGCCACTTGAATGTTCCAGCTCTCTCTGCATTTTAAGCTATTAATCCTGGCACGTCTTTGTGCTTTCATCTCCACAGACTGATAAAACAGAGACCAAACCAGCTTCACTTTTTTCTGCTTTGTGAAGTCTTTCGAGTAAAAATACTTCTGTGTGAGATACAGTCACTTTGCCAAACTGCCTTCATTTAAGGCGTGATGGAAAAAAAAAGGACAAGTTCATGTCAGGTTCGTAATCTAGCCTGTTCAAACAGCTACTCAGCATTTAATGACGTTTAACAACAACAAAAAAGATCCAGTTGGCCAAACATAAGCATAAACTACATCATACGCTGAGCCAAGAATCACAAAAAGCTAACTGAACTTATCAGCACTCAAAAAAAAGATCACTTCTGATACTGCACAGCAACCCTCAGCTCCCGTCTGTCTGCAGTCCAGATAACCCACTTTTCATCCACTCATGTTAAAACAGAAGAACAAGCGAAATAAAAAATGTATGTCTCATTCTCCCACCAAAATGGAAAGAAACTTCTTTTTGGCTTGTCTCTTGTTACGCATATTGATTTGGCATGTTTTATTTTTTTGTTTTTTTAAATCCAGGCTTAGGACCAGTGCCACAAGACCATCAACTTGTGACCCCTTAATGGGTAGATTTTTGCAGTAGTTGATGAGGAGTTCAATGTCCTGCCCAGGGACACTTCAGCAACCTTCAGGGAGGGTAACCAAGTCTGCCCACCGCTCCACAGCTTGTAAGACATTGGTCCAGGGAGATTTGCTTTTGAGACACAAAACAACAATGATAACTCTAATTAAGAGAAGAAAACACTGGAAGCAGTCTGTTGTGTCTTGGGTGGTCCCCAACAGTCTAGCTGTGTGTGGGTCAGGGCACTGGAACAACCATCACTATAAACTTTATCAGAAAAAGAAAGTGTAAAGCCAAATCTTAAAGGTAGAGTTGGGGGGGTCTGCATCCTGAACACAAACTGGGAGCTGGTTCCACAAGAGAGGAGCCTGATAACTGACGGCTCTGCCTCCCATCCTGTGTTTGAAAACTGTTATATACCACCAGTTTGAGAAAGAACTTCACTGGGATAATATGGAAGTGTAAATTCATTTAGGTAAGAAGGTGTTAGGTAGCCTGATAGATCTTATTCACATCCAGACAGATGTAGAGTCTAAAAACAAACATTAGGACCTCCTCATCCAGGAGGCGGACCAACTGCTGCTTGTCAAACTGCCTCTGCACGCAGTTTTTAGTGCCACAACCATTCAGAGCAACAAACAAGGTAGGGATGTGCAAAGCAGCTGGTATTTGTATCTGTATTTGTATTTGTTGAGGGGGGGAAAGTATTTGTATTTGTATTTGAGAAAAATTCAAAATAGGCGTAAAAATGCAGTTTTTTGTGTTGCACTTCTAATTTACGTTATAGTGTAAGTATTCTTTATTTATATCCATTATAATAATTATGGATAT
>JBAMYA010042322.1:0-14562 GCA_037176975.1 Arrhamphus sclerolepis
CATATATATATATACATACACACATGTATTGCTTGAACATCATTGAGGTATGCATGCCAGTTTCTTCCTGAGGCATAAAATCAGGGCCAAAATGTCAACTGATTTGGAAGCATTATTTTATTTGTTCAGAAAATAATATTAATAATAATAAGAAAATGATAAAATGCTCCGCTTTTTTTTCTGATCAAAACAAAAGCAAAGAAATGTTTGAACATTCTGACTGCTCTGATGAAACGATCAAAGAGGGCCAGGTCTGTCAGGTAAACAGTCCCACATGTACTGCTGTGTCCCGTTTAAAAAAAGGCAGCAGACTTTGACTTCTATAGACCACTATCAGACCACTTGACTACAAAAGACCCAACTTTTTCTTTTATTAAAAAAAAAAAAAAAAAAAAAAGAAAAAGAAAAAGTTGCAAATCATGTAAAGCTGCAGGTTTTATGATGAACATTGACTCCACGTGTTGGAGGTTTTCAGTTTTGTGATTTTGGGATGTTTATCTATCTTTTTACAGTAAATATATTAATAAAATACTTTTTTTTAATATAACTTTTCATATAAGTATTTTTGTCTGACACATTTATTTTTTTCAATTTCGCATAACATTTTTTTTTCTTATGAACTGGTAAACGTAAAAAACGACCTTAAAGAGGAGAACGTACTTAAAGAGGAGAAAACAGAGACTTTTGACAGATACAGTAGAACTGTTTAGACTATTTTTATCTTGTAGTGGTATATTTTTTCCCTGTCAACCATTGTATCAACCTGCAGATTAGCATGAAAATATACTAAGGTATTCCCCTAAATGAAGTCTAAAACTAAAGGCTGATGATATGGTAAAACACTGTCGTATGAGATCTTAAAATACGAATAAAACAATCCATTGAATTATATATAAAATACATAATGCTTAACAAACATCTTGTATCCTTTACAAGTGCTTACTGACAAAATGAAGCAGTTCTGGATCCAAACACACGACTCTGAGACAAAGTATCAACTGAACAAAAGAGTTTATTTGCAAAGTTTAACTAAAAATCAATGATGACAGGAAAAAGGTCTTAAAACTTAGAGACAGAAAATTACTTGAGGAAGATAACTAATCTCAAAATCTCAAGATTTTCTTGGAAGCAAAAGGAAGTAATAACAAAAGATTCTTTAAGTATCAATACTTGACATGATGACTTTACTTTGACGGTGGTTTGGGGACAAGACACCACAAACTGGCAAGACAGGTGAAATCATGGACTATTAATACACCACAGGTGAGGAACAGGTGGAAACAATCAGGGTGTAGCTGAACAATCAGACTGGAGGGAAACATAAGATATGCAGGGCTTGAAAATGACAGAAAATGAAATGACAACGCAGGCCATGATATCCAGGTCATGACACTTACTATATAAGGTTACAGGTTGTAGACAAAAAGGCCTGTTTAAACAACATTTATAGACTATAGGAACTTTAAGACTATAAACTTTCCACCTTCAGCTTTCAGATAAGAAAAGTGCAGATAAAACATGCACAGTAAACATTATTTTAACCAATAAAAGTTGAAGTATCAAAATGTTAGAAAATACAAAATTGAAGCACTATTTTTTTTTAAGATAATGTCAAATCTAATTATCAAAATTATATCATCACCTGCATCCACAATTAATCTTCTCCTTTGGGGAATGACTATTTTTTAAGAAAACATCCCCTTAAACTCTTTCATTATCTTATATTTTTAACTACCTTTTCTCTTTTTGTATTACAGTGTTTTCCCTGTGTGTGTGTGTGTGTGTGTGTGTGTGTGTGAGTGTGACTATGCAACACTTTGTGGTCCCATCAGTTCTCTCCATTCTGTTGTTCACTAATGAAAAGATAGACTCCACTTAAGCTATGCTGAAGTCATAGCAGCTGTTGGCAGCCAGAATACTGCCCATTTCATGTTATAGTTTGATGTCCATGCAGTTCCAGGGGAGGACCACATTTATGTGCCACAGGCAGTCGTCCCAGTCTGTCCAAATCCAAAGCTCTGTTTCTCTGCTAGACTGGTAGGAGATGCAACATGCAATTTCAACAGTTTTCTTGTTGTTGGCTTTTTATCTTCATACATTTGCAGGACATCTTTTGGGCTCTGAGAAGCTTCTTTAAGAAATTCGCTAGCAACTAATGACATTTTTCTTAGCAGCATATGTTGTTTTCTGTATCAATTGCTTGTGTGCAACTTTTAAAAGGACGCCTGTTAAGTTCTCTTGAGTTGGAAGAGTTAGTACATAAACAGCCATGGTCTTCAAATCCCTTCAGTAAAATTCTACCCATAGATTTTCATTCTTCCTCTTGCCATTTAGGAGATAGTGATGGAACCTTGAATTCATCTCCTTCTGCTGTATTGCCGATGAACTCTGACCAAAATGCAGCACACACATTCGGTGATACACCATCTGCATCAGCTCCTTCCTCATATACATAGGTGTATTTTAGAGGGTGTCAGAGGAGTGCTGGATCTTTGAACTGGCTGATCATTTCCTTGTGAATATTAACCCTGGAGTTTGATGGTAACACACACGAAACATCATCTGGTCCTGCAGAGCTGCTTGCTTCAGCACTAACAGATGTGTCTGCAGTACTGACTGGTGGGTTTGTTGGAGGAAGTGTAATGGATGTGATGAACAGATGATCCCCTTCAAACTGCAGGCATGATGGACAATAGGTTGTCTGAGGTAGGGGGCGATCATCACCTCAGGTGTGTCTAATAATGCATCTTCATTAGCATTCCTAAAGTCTGACGACTAGCTTCCTCATCTACTTCACGTGGGTCAGTCAATATTTACATTTCCCCCCTGTCATCATTGTCACCATCATCTGAAAGTCCTGTAGTGCACAAATAAATTTTAGGACTCCCATTTTAAGTAATGAGTGAAGTTCTCCAACAATGATATTGTCATCATCCTGATAGTCTAATATGTCATGACTGAATGCCTCCCATCTTCCAAATTTACTTTTTTCATTTGGAAAGAAACTATCTTTAGCATACTGTAATATATCAGCTTTTTTGGATTCTTTTGGCACATCAAAGTTCCTGGTTCCCCCTCCTCTGCATTTTCTCACTTGTTTACCTCCACGGATCCACCCCATTTTAAATTTTTTTATTTTCGTTTCAACACATTTGTTGTTTTTGGAATTAGTTCTTTTTCTTTCAGAAGCAACAGGCTCCTCATGATTAGATTTCTCCTCTTTATTTTCATTAATGCCCATCTTTTCCTTAAATTTTTCAAGCAATGAGTGTTTTCCAGCTTCCTTTTCTACTTGCACCGTTGTTTTCCTGGCGTCTTGCAGCCATCCCATCGCCATATGCTGGGATGAAGCCAGAAGAAGCCTTACCATCCATGAAGTCAACCACAGTGCCATCAATCTGTAATAGCAGACATATGTGTTACAGAGGAAGAAAAGAAACACTTGCCATCACACCCATTTACATGCTCATTAACTCACATTTCGATGTACACAGAAACAGATAAGGATACATAGGATATATACGACTATAAAAATTGATGCACATTGTAATAATGTTTTGACAGTAGATAAATGTTTTTATTGTCATTTTCATGATAATATATCATTATCTTTTTGTTGTAGCTCTTGCAGGTATTTAGCATCTGTTCTTATCCTTTCTGGTGTCAGCATCATAAAACTTTCAAAATTGTAAAAAAACAAAATAAATCAAATATCCTCTTACAAGAAAGTAAATGTACCACTGACTTCATGTTTCACTCACTCTCAAGGTTTTTGAACTAATGCATACGAACAAAACAAACAATGAAAATGTTTGCCTGTAGATAAGCCATGAAAACAATGTGCTTTCTTGCTAGAATAGTTCGTAGTCAAGAGATTGTGATACGGAGATATATTACTTAGTTAAGGGACGTGGTTTCTGCCTACAACTGACAGCTTAGTTAGCAACATTTAACACCTTTGGTCATAATATCTCAACGTTATGTAACCGGTTCACCGATATCAATTTCTCAGTTCTGTCTCCAACAAACTATATTGTGATTGCATTTACACAAAAAGCACATTTTACAAATTTTCTTGTAGAGGGAACACTTACGCCTTCTTGCTCCCTTTGTAAGAAACAGTCTTCAGGTCCACTGTGAGTCCATAGAAATCTCAGCAGTGGCGTATCCATGTTTGTGGTCATAGTGTAGGTGGTTCACTGCAAGTCGCCATTTCACAAGTGTCGGCACCTCTACAACGTAAAATGTTTTAAGTTCTAACAAGAAAACTGATCAGGTTATATCAAGAAAGTTATTGTTCTAACAATATCTTTTTCATATTTTTCACATGTTTAAATATTATATTGTAAGAACTTGAAAAGTTTTTTGTTATAACGTGATAAATATGTATATTGTAATGACGTGATATTATGTTGTTCAAATGTGAAACTTTTATTGTAATAATGTAATAATATAATGTTCAAACTTGAAAAATGTATCATTTGTACAATATACTTTTCATATTTTAACATGAGATGGCTCTACTTTTGTTTTGCTGGGGCAGCAGCTCCTCTCTTCCTTAGAATAGAGATTAAAAAAACAAAAAAAATGAAAAGAAACATAGTTTGCACATGCTGCTATAAATAAACTTTACAGATTGTACTTCACCAATGACATTTTGGAAAAACATGTCAAGTTAATGGGCCACAGCATGTGTTAACAACAGAGAAAGGCCTTTCAACTGGAAAGTCTGACCACATGCTTGAGACAGTAGGTCTGTCTCAATTCAGCGGCTGCATCCTTTAAAGGACGCGTCCTACGTAGTCTACGTAGGCTGCGTCCTCCAAAGGCCGGGTAGACCAGAAGTCAGCGGTTGTGAATTGGGATGGTCTAGCCTTCAGATTTAGCCCCACCCTTACCTCGGCGTACGTCCTGTTGCCTAGCAACCGTGACAGCGCTGAACCGAAGAGAGAATGGAGATTGAAATTTTGTTAAGTTTTCTTTTTTATTACTTCTTTAATTTTAGAAGAACTACAACAGCTCCCATGAAGAGGCGGCTGTTCTGTTTTCTCAGCTTAATGAAAGCTTAATAAAAGCTTCTGTCTGGAAAAAAAAAAAAAAGAAAGCATAGTGGCAATAGTTGAAGAACTACGGACCCACTGTACGAGCTCATTTGCTGTCTTGATGATTTCTAACAAAATAAATTACAAAAAATGTCTAAATGACAAAAGCCTATCACCATAACCTCTTTAGGCTTTTATTTTTTGCGTACACAGCTCCGTCCCGGCTACTGTAGAATTTTCTGGAATACCCGCAATGCATCTCGGGGTAGGGCAGGGCGAGAAGGATACACCGGACCCGTCCTTCAAATTGGGGAAAAGAAGGACACATTTGTAGGCGCCTTCGGCGCGTTGCTGTGACGTAATCGGCCTTCAAACGCAGCCTTCGAAGGATACGGCTGCTGGATTGGGACACAGTTTTTGTTTCTGTGTTGCTAACATTACACATCTCTAGATGTACTGTACCAATCAATTTTATTGATTTAAAAGGAAGCAAATAAAAGGAAGCTCAACAGTGAAGGCTACAGTGATGCAGAAAAGATCAGCACTGGCTCTAAATGTTCTTATGTTCATTTCATAAAAGTCAGTGGATAACCATTTTAAATCATCATGGTTTCAGTGCTGACTAAAATAATTGTGACTTATGATTTTTTTTTTGTGCCATTCTACCTGACTGCATGTTCTGTACCGAGAGCCTCCACCTCCAGCTTACCTTTAGTGTCCATCACTGCCGTGTCCGTCAATTCCGATTTGACTGTTTCCCGCGGTGACGTGGTTTCTGGCAGGGGGAGGGGCTCCACCACCTCCGTGAAGTTTAGCGGGAATATCCCGACTCGTCCGTGGATCTGACCCCGCCCCCACTCTTTCCCGACGAGCTCCATGAGAGTGATGACGTCTCCCTGGGAGAAGGTGAGCTCGTCTTCCTCCTCGCCCTCGTAGTCGAACGTGGCGACGCACCGGGGGCCGCTGCAGAGACACAGCGAGGTCATGCCTGCTCTTACACTCACTGCTGTGGGATTTGTGTTAGAGTCTGACCTGACGGGAGGGGCGTCTGGCTGCTCTTTCTGCTCTGGAGTCTGCACCGGCAAAATAGACTGAAGGAAAACAAAAAAACAAGAGAGTGAACACACACTTTCATCTGTGGGAGGAAAAGTTGATGGGAGCAAGCTCTGATGTCTCCACATCCTTGTTTGAAACCACGTATAAAAAGTTCATCAGTGACACGTTTGAATCTGGGTCATAAAAGATGGAAATACAATTCTAGTTTAACATCACTTTAAAAAAATAAATAAATAAATGGAGCTGATTTGAGCAACTCCTGCTTTGAAGGTGAACCTGGGAGTCCGATAGGTCGAGACCCTCCAAGGCAGGTTTTGATTGGCCATCCTGGTCTTGGATAGGTTCTGGCTGGGTGTCCAGGTCCAGAAGACACTGTGACGAGTGGATCAGAGGAGTGGTGGTAGTTCCATCCTTCCCCCCCTCTGAGAGCTGCTCAGAGGTTGCGGGGATCGGATCGTCCAGGACGATCAGGACTTCCTGCTTCTGTGGAGAAAAACAGAAAAGGCTCAGATGAAGTAAACAGGAGCGTGTTTGTGTTTCAGAGCCCAGACGTTCGTGCACACCACGTAGCTGTTGTAGAGAGGGTGTCCAGGTTTAGGGCGCGGTGGCAGAGGTGGCCCTCGCTTTGCTCCCCTTTGGGTCTGAATCTGATTTGTTGTTCCAGAAGGTGGTGGTGATGATGATGACGATGATGATGATGATGATGATGGTGAAAACTGGGGAGGAGCAGAAATGGACGGTGCGGGGGTAGCTTTAGGAGGAGCTGCAGTCTGACAGGCTGAGCTGATGCTTGGAGGTGGAGGTCTCCCAGGGGTGGATTTGATTGGTGGAGGACGGAGGGGGAGGAGCTTCACACTTGATGGGCTGGGAGAAAAAAACATAGGAGTTAGTTTCATCATCAAACATAAACTTGTTAAACTCAAATAAAAACTGATCATCAAAGATGATGACAACAGGGATCTATCCTAGTTGTCTATTTTTAACTGAATATGTTCTCCTCCTTATCCATCCATCCATCACTTTTTTTAAGGAATCAAAAGTTTGCAGTAATATTTTGCATCATTGCAAATGTCTTTGGGGTGTAATTAATTAAAACTAGGATTTAAGGTTGGAAAATTCTGTGTTTTGTATTTTTTGGAGGAATCATTTTACCCCTAAAACAAAAATAAATCTTTGTCCAAAAGAAAAGTCTATATTTTTTCATAAATTGTGACTTGTAATTATGTATAACATAAAAATCGCAAATTGAGCAAAAGTGTGACTTTTTAGTTTAATACTAAAGCTTTTTGTTATTAAATATCAACATACTTTTTAATTAAAATCAGGAATTTTAAGTAAAATAAAATACTGTTGAATTGGCAATATCAAAACTTACAATTTTTTGTTGTAAAAATACTGACTTTTGAAAAACTGCTTAAATGTGAAATTCAATGTCTGTTATGCAGCAGCAGTTTTATTTAAAGACAATCGTATGCTATTTAGCGTCTAACAGGGGCCACATAAAATTACTTGAAGTCCAATGCAGTCATACATTCACGTCAGGAGATGGCGCTGTTGTACCATCTAGAGGATTTAACCTGAGCCTCAACTATGAAACTTTTTAAATTTTTACTATCCATCCATCCATTTGTTCATCTGGAGACATTTTAGGGAAGAAATCATGCAACTGGATGGAAGCAACTGTTCTACGCTGCAGAAGCGTATCAGAACATGCTTTGGTGAACGTACACCATGGCACAAGGTCAAAGTTGTCCAACCTAATTTTGGATCATGTGACACCCCCCCTTTAACAATACTCATCAAGGTGTAATACAGTTTAAATGTGGATGTAACAAATTTCAGCTGATCAGTGTTGAGGAACAAAAACAACGACCTACTTCTGTTTTGTAACCTGGCTGTTCATTTATTAATGTTGGGAACGCACAAACCAGGGCACGAAAGTTAAGAAAGTTTAGATATTTAACCTCGCGTACGAATGTTTGAGAGATGCAGATGGTGGTCTGTCCATGGACGGACAGACACTGATTTATTTGTAGAAACATCTATTTCCTTTCGGGCCACATCATCACCATGGTTACCATTAAAAGGCTTTAAAGGGTTATTTACTTTTATCAACCAGCTATGTTGAATTTTTTTTATTTTCAGAATTTTGTTGTAAAATTTGAAAGATCAAAACTTATTCAACAACCAAGAATTTTTAATGTTTGAAATTTTCGACTTTTTAAGTTTAAACTACAACTTTTCTGTTGGAAAACATCAACATTTTTGACATAAAATTACATCAGAAAATCTACTTACTTTATTCAAAACACAAAAAGACGTTTTGATAACTTTTTTCTTGTAAAATCTTTTCCAAACGTTTCCTAAATCCTGCTATAAAGCAGCTGCTCTCCACCTCAGTTATTCTACTTTCTGATGTCAGAACTGAGCGTAACTGACCGTCTTGAAAATCTCTAATGAGTCAGATAAAATGAATTTAAAATGATTTTCAAGTTTAATATGTGTGTTTCAGGCGGACTGTGCTTTATAAAGGGAAACCTGCAAGTGTGTGCACACAGATTTTATAAATCAGATTATTTTTTAGTAAACAGTATAAATGAGCAGCCAGATCTCTTTCTGCCAGTTCTATCATCCTACAACTCCCATATTCACATTCAGGCTTATCCATACTCTTTATAAATATGTACGTGGAGGTCCAAGTACAATTAATATTAATGACCATAAAGCAGATGTAAAACAGGAACAGATCAAAAGAAACTAGAACAGATAAAGATAATCATGGTGTGGCTGTCAGTTCAAGTAAATAAAATAGCAATAAGGCCCAGGAAGACCTAATGTTCTGTATAATTGGCCACTCTCTTACCGTGGAGGCAGAGGGGGGTCTGAGGAGTTAGGGTGTGCAGTGTTGGTAGTTCCAGTCTTGGTCTGGACCACTGAGCCTTTCCTCGCTGCTGGGGCGGGAGCAGGGGCCGGGGGTTTGACCGGGGCCACGACTGCAGCAGCTGGAGGTCTGGCAGGGACCGGGTTTGGATCTGGAGCTGGCTGGAAGACCGTGACGGGTTTGGGGGCCAGATTTGGAGCTGGAGGAGGAGAGCAGGAAGTGCAACATGTCATTCAGAATTTCAGGTTGTCAAAGCTCTCAGATAAAGAGAAATGGCACCGATACAAGTCACAGAAAAAATAAATATAAAATGTGGTTAAATAAAAGTAAAAAACATTTCAAAACGCTGATTAAAATTATCCTAAAAATACATAAAATGGAGACAGAAGAAGCCGCCAAAAGAATGAAGGGTAGTGTCATTTCAGTGGCGGTATGTTTGGACAAGAAGCTGGAAGAAGCTAAAAAATACTTTTCTCGACACTCATTCGTCGGCTTTTACATTTCTGCATACATTTTCTGCATACACTTTCTGCATACATTTGCAGGATTGTGACAAATATTCTGTATCTGACTGTGAACCAGTTTGACACGTTTGCACCACGACAAAACAAAAACAGACTTTAGCTGTTGGTCGACACAAGCTCATTATTTCAGCCAATAAATGGCCTAGATAACAAAAAAAGAAATAAATAAACACACACACACACACACATATACACACACACACAGTTCTCAGCAACAGTAAGGGCTTGTTTCTTCTTGCACAATCAGTGCATTTTTCCTCTCACAAGGTTTGGATTGCAGAATAAAAACGCGTCTCCCTTTGTGTCACACACAAGTGCTCAGTCACATACGAACATTAAGTCCATGAACATGTTTGCATATTTCTGCCACGCAACAAGTGAGCTGGATTTGTGTCTGTAAGCTCTCAAACGCCTCATTGTACTGCAGCTGAGCATTCACAGCAGCACACACACACACAATCTTACCGCTGGCTCTGCGAGGTGAAGTCAGTGCCGTCGGTTTGGTTGGGATGCCAGGACGAATATTTCCTTTCACTGAAAAGAACAACAACAACATTTAAAGGAAAATATGAAGAAGGAAAGAAAAAAAATCCAAAAGTAAACTGTGGACAATAAAAGCAGAAGGACTCCTGATGCTGCATGACGGCTGATTCATGGACAACTTACAAGAAAAGATAAGAGATAAAACTCCCACAGTGAGGAAATTTACATGTTGGAGCAGCTCAAAAGACAATATAAAGTTTAAAAAAAAACAATAAAAAATAGACACTTATATATATATATAGAGAGAGAGAAAATGATAAAATGCAATATACATTCGGGCGGGGGGATATGACCTCATATTAATATCACGACTAATTGCACAGTCCCCAAGGACGAAAAAAAGTAAAAAAAAAAGAAAAAGACCAGAGTGCAATTTAAGTGTAGAGTTTAGTCTACCAGAGGTGGGAATGAAACATCTAAGGGTTTCACAAATAGTCCAAAAGGGTTTCACAAACTATGTTTAAAACAATAAACAGAGAAAAGAAAACATTTGTCAAATTGTGATGACTGATGGTTTTTTCAGTTTTGCTTCTGTCTAGTTTTCGTATCTGGTTTAGTGTGCCAAGTCCAAGTTTGTCTGGACCAGAGGAATTCACTAAATCCAAAATAGCCTCTTAGACATGCAGGTTTTGTTCCAGAAAACACCAAAGCAGGAACAAACGGCACTTTAAGAGCCTGAATAAAAGGCGACTGGATGTCTGGGTTACTGAAGAACCAAGTCAGGACGAAGGAAACACATCCAGAACCTTCTTTTCTCAAAAACATCTTGGTTTAAGTGATTTTAAGGAGACTATATTCTAGATGTTGAAATACTTGAAGTCACTTCTGAGCACAAGCGGGACAATCAGATCTGTACTGTTGTCATGGTAACCACAGACGAAAAAAGAAAAAAAAAAGTTGTACCAGGCTGTAAATATGTTTAAATATGTTTAACCCTGTTGGTAGTTCAGCATGGGAGTCCTGCAGTTCCTTGACTGACCATTAGGTGATGGCTCCAAACAGAGCAAATCTACACTGACATGGAGTACTAGAGCAGTGTTCTTCAACCCTGGTCCAACACACCTGGCTTAATTAGTGGGTCATTGACAGACTTGTGTAGACCTTGAAGACCGGCTGATGGCCATCCAATCAAAGGTGACTGAGCAGGGAAACATCTAAAACATGCAGGACAGTGGGCCTTGAGGACCAGGGTTGAAGACCACTGGGCTAGAGAACTGGGCTGGCAACCGGAGGGTCACCGGTTCAGTCCCCAGCCGGTACCAGTGATGTGGGGTGAGTGCCTGAACAAGCGCTTCCCCACGTCCACATCCATGGATAAGGTGCCCCTGAGCAAGGCACCCAAAACCACCCGCTCCCAGGCGCCACACCGCAGCAGCCTACCAATCTGGGTCCAGCAGCCCAGATGGGTCAAATGGGAAGAAAGAATTTCCCCACAGGGATTAACAATAGTATCAAAATAAAAGTCCTGCACGTCTGCTTCAAATGAACAGATCACCATCAGCAGGTCATCAAGGTCCGCACAGGTGTGTTAACGATCCATTTACTCGAATCAGATGCGCTAACGTACAGAAAAACCTAATACATGATGGATTTCATTCCTCCACAGCTTATTTTGACCTCACAGGTCGTTTAGAAGTACTGTCTTTGTGTATTTTGAAAAACCCTGACACCAAAAGTTTGTAATATAGTTGATGGAAAAAGAAGCTGGTCACAGATCAGAGTAAAAATACATAAATAATAATTTTCTCGACACCGTGCATTCAGGATAGCGGCCCTTGAGGACAGTTTGGGCACCTTAGTCCTACATGATATACTGCCCCATGTGGTCAGAAGTTATATTGCTACACAAGGTGGCTTCAATAGATACAGGATCACAAAGAGAGTAAAATAATGATGAACCTTCAAAAAGAAACGTGCTTTTAAATAAATGGTTCAGACTGCTAAAACATTTTCTTTGACTTAAACTTATTTCTTTAACCCATTTTAAGCCAGGCTTGGTTTAAAACCGCTTTCTCACACCTCAGAGTTTTCTGGAAAAACCTAAAACTGCTCATAAAAATCTTTGATGTCCAAGCCTCTGAAGAAAGCAGAAACATGAAATTCAACACTACAGTTTGATCAAATCTTTTGGCTTTACGCAAAACTACTCATTTGGTCATTATGTGTTTTTAAAATGAAAAACATGTTTTTTAAAAACATTAATTCATTTCAATAATACTTTGTCGTTCCCCAAAGAGAAATGCTTTTGGACACGGAAGGACTGGAGCGTAAAGAATATAGATTCTGGGTTTTGATTCTTAAATTTTTCAGTTTTGATTTGCAATACACGAGTCTCTGAATCGATGCCGCGAGTAACTGTCATTATTTAGGTTTCTTCAAAGAGCAGGAAGGATTTCCAAGTCCTTAAATGACCTTTATTTATTTCTGCTTCAAATCTGCGTCACCGACGGTCTCAGAAATGTGAGGTCAGTGTACTTCATGATGAAGAAGAACCAGTCCTGATTACCTGGTGTGTTGGGGTCGTACAGCTTACCTGCACTCACAGTGAAAATCGTTTTGTAAATTCGACCCAAAAGCAGCCAGGTTTTACCAGTCTGACTCTGCAGTAGAGGTTCATTAGCAAGATGCTGACTGTGCATCCAACCGTAAGCTATCTGATTTGATTTCTCTTTGTCCTGCTCCTCTTCATCTAAAAGTAAAGTGACATCTTTTGCGTGCTGGTTACCAGTGAGGTGATTGGAATACATTTGAGAGTGCACGGAAATGATTAACTGACGTTTCTCACACTTCCAGTTGAATCCAATTGCACAAAAACAGTATAATGGCTCTTTGGAACCTACATGCATGGCTACATGGCCCTGATATTAGACTTGGTGATTACAAAGACTAGAAAAGACGTGTTGCGTGGGAGTCGGAGCCTGATGTCCACCTCTTTCTAAATGTTAACGACGCAAGAAATGTGATTAGTAGATTTGTTGTTGTTTGTTTTCTAATTTGTTCATTCCAGTGTTTAACATTTATCAGCTCCAACTCGCGTGAAATATACTCTCCTGCTCTGTAGCCACCTCTGAGCTACATAGAGGAAATAAAAAATAAAAGAGGGAAACTCATAACTGGAGAAAAAGAACGCACACTGGTGCCTAGAGGCTGGTGGTGGAATTACAGAATAAAGCAAACGATAACGTGTAAATGTAAACAACAATGCAGAAGCATAAAACAGGCTTAAAACAGCTGAAAGCTGTAGAATTAGATTTTTTTTTCATTGTTTGAAGAATAAACTAGTTTTTTGGGGTGTTAAATACTCCTGCAGGGAAACTTTAAACTCAAGTTTTGAACCATTTTGAAAAGATTTCACTTCATCAGGTAAAATACATTCCAAATGCAAAAGTCAGTTTTTATATACGCGTCTGTGTAAAAGATCGTCTCATTTCCTGCGTAGTGGGTGCACTGGGAACGAGCTAAAAAGGGCCACATTTGGGGAGTTTGCTGGAAGACGTGGCGTCAGTTGGTTTTGAGGGAACTTTATTGGCATCGGTCAAAGGGCGGGAGGAAGAGCCTGTTCCTTAAACGACTTGAGTCTGGTTTCAGTGTCTTTCACTCCAACGTGAGTTCAGGCGCTTGTTTGTTGTTTCGTCTGTGATGACAATGAATCTCTGTTTCAGTCAGCAAGGACGCTGTAGACGCTGCTGATGTCACTGCAGATGCGAGAGACGTTCCAGGACAAACGGCAAAGAGGATTGTCAAATGTCAGCAACGTTTAGAAATGAGCAACCTACTCTTCAACTGTCAAATTAAAATCCACTGGCAGCGGGAAACTTTAGAAGAAAATTCACTGAGTGAGAAGAGACGCCTTTACGTAAATATCAACAGTATGAACATAATCACAGGCTGATCTGTAAATCAGTCTGAAGTTCAGTCCACAAATAAAACAAGCTTATCAGCAGCCGCGGCTCATTCAGGTTATCTGGTAGATAAGCAGTGGAAGCAGAAAGTGAGATCACCTTAACTTCTGCACACGTGCACTGACGCTTTTAGCTTTCAGGTAGGGGTTGCACATCATCACCATGGTTACCACTAAAGGGCCAGTTTTCTTTGCTTTCTCAACCAGCTCTGTTGTCAGATATCACACCAGTTCCTGAAGTTGGTCATGAAATAATGTAAAATTTTGTTTGTTTGTTTTTTTCATTAAAAAAGTAAAACTTTTGTCATGAAACCTTAAATTTCATGAAGTTTTCAACTTTTTTTTTTTGGCACTAGTGGCCTTTATTGACAGTTGAGCAGAGACAGGAATGTGGGGCATAGAGAATGGGGGAGACACGCAGCAAAGGGTCACGGGGTGGAAGTCGAACCCGCGACCACTGCACGAGGGCTGAGCCTCTGTATATGGGCCGCCTGCTTTAACCACTAGGCTGTGCAGCAGCCCAAAACGTTTTCAACTTTTATCATAAAATGGAGGCCTATTGTACTGAAATCAGAAATATATATATATATACACATACACACACATATATATATA
>JBAMYA010042323.1:0-14560 GCA_037176975.1 Arrhamphus sclerolepis
TACCCGCTATGTCCTGTGCAGGGTCACGGGGGTCTGCTGGAGCCTATCCCAGCACACTTCGGGCGAAAGGCAGGGGTTTTATCATGAATAAATATAATTAATTTCAAATACTTAAGAAGCCATATGTGTATCCACTCATGAACATCAGGGCATCATCACCACAGGATTCATCTCTACTGTTCTTCTCCCCACACTGGAAATTTTGGACATTCAGGTTGAAGATGTGCTCATCTTTGCTCACGCAGTGAAACACCAGAGGAAACGTCTTCGCCATCGTGGACCACACACACCGTTACGGGGAACATTTCTCTCTAACCTGGTTCACTGTCCAACCAACTGGATGAATTTGAGCTGCTGGAGGAACCAGGGATCTCTCTTCATCTGCTGTTTGGTGCTTCATGGTGTTACTCTTCCAACTCTACAGAGACACGGAACGTTCCAGCAAAGCTAAAGGTGGAGGAACCTGTTTTTACATCAGCAGTGGTTGGTGCAACCATGTGACCGTGATCCAGCAGCACTGGTCTCCTGACCTGGAACCCGTCATCATGAACGGAGCCTTCTTCTTCATCCTGTCAGTTTGCTTCCTTCATTCTGGTCGCCGCTCACGTCCTGCCGCTGACCAGCGTGCAGGACGCACAGCGAACGCTCACCGACCAGATCCTGGAGGACCGGACCAACCTGGACTCTTTAGTTATTTTCTTTGATGACTTTAACGAGGACATCTCATTCATCAACTACCTAAATATACAGAGAGGAGAACATTCTGGATCACTGCTACACCACAGTCAGGGACACTTATCACGCCGTCCTCCATGCTGCACTGGACCACTCTGACCACGTCATGGTCCACCTGGTTCCTGCTTCCAGGCAGAAACTAAAGTAAACCTGTAGTGAGGACATCAAGGAAGTGGACCAGTGAGGCTGTGGAGGATCTCCAGGCGTATTTGGACTCTACTGAGACTCTACTGAGTCCAGACTGTTGGTTCAGGACTGTTACCAACAGTCCTGATGAGAAACAGAGACTGGGACATCTTACATCAGCTTCTGTGAGGACTACTGTGGTCCATCATGCACCAGAGTGAGTTACAACAACGACAAACCCTGGTTCACAGCCGAACTCAGAAGGTTCAGGTGGATCAGGAAGAGGCCTTCAGGAGTGGAGATGAAGATGGATTAAAAAGAGGTGAAGTACAGGTTTACCAAGGCGGTGAAAGAGGCTGAAGCTCCACCACCAGTTCTCAGCCAACAACGCTGCATCTGTCTGGAAAGGGGTCAGGCAGATGCCTAAAGCCCCCCCACTCCATAAATGACCAACGCCTAGCCAACCATCTGGACCAGTTCTAATGGGACAGTCCAGAAACCATCCCCCACCACACCTCAGCGGCTCTAGCTTCAGTGCACCACCTCCACCTCCCCCACCTCAGCAGGGACCTGGACACCTCCACCAATGTCCACCTTAAAGGCCCCCTCCTCCACACCCCCACCCACCTCAGTCACAACTCTTTCCATCCATGAGAGACGTCAACAAACTCTTCAGGACGCAGAACCCCCAGAAAGCTGCTGGACCAGATTCTGTCTCTCCATCCACCTTGAAGCACCGCTCTGATCAGCTTCCTCCAGCGTTCACAGACATTTTCAACACCTCCCTGGAGACATGTCATGTTCCAGCCTGCTTTAAGACTTCCACCATCATTCCTGGTCCCAAGAAGCCAAGGTCCACAGGACTTAAGGACCTTAGACCCATTCCCCTGACCTCTGTGGTTATGAAGTCCTTTGAGCACCTTGTGTTTTCACACCTCAAAGAGATCACTGAACCCCTCCTGGACCCCCTCCTGGACCTCCTGCAGTTTCCCGACAGAGTCAACAGGTCTGTAGACAATGCAGTCCACTTGGCCCTCCACTACATCCTCCAGCACCTGGACTCTGTAGGTACCTACAGCAGGATCCTGTTTGTGGACTTCAGCACAGTCATCCAGCTCTGCTTCAGGAGAAGATCTCACAGCTGAGTGTACCTGACTCCACCTGCAGATGGACTTCCTGTCTGACAGGAGGCAGCATGTGAAGCTGGGAGAACATGTCTCCAACTCACAGTCCATCATCACTGGTTCCCTGAGGTCTGAGGTCTTTCTCCGCTGCTCTTCTCCCTGAATACCAACAGCTGCAGCTCCAGTCATCAGTCCGTCAAGCTCCTGAAGATCGTGGACGACACCACTCTCATCTGACTCAACTCTGATGGTGACGAGTCCTCCTACAGGTGTGAGGTTGACCATCTGGTGACCTGGTGCAGTCAAATACAACCTGGAGCTCAATGCTCTGAAGACAGTGGAGATGGTCATGGACTTCAGGAAGAACTCAGTCTCACCTTCCCCCATCACCCTAACTTGAAGATGACCTGAAGCTAACTGGATAAATGTGTTTCTGCTTCATAAGTTTTAATTCAAATAACTCTTCCAGACATAAAACTTCATCTTAGTTCCAGGAGTTCTTGGCTTTGACATGTCTCATCAGGTGAGCTTCAGGTGAGCAGGAAGCAGAGATGACAAAGAGCTTTTCTTTCTTTCTTTCTTTCTTTGTTGGCCCTGTGAGGAGGAGGAGGAGGTGACCTTCAGTGTGGGAAAGGTGAAGGTGAAAAACCCTGCAGCTCCACGGAGGCTGATGGGAGGTTGCTGCTGAACACAGTTACGCTTCAGGAGGATCAGACGGATCGGGTCCAAACGACTCGGAAAAGAATACAGACGATAAAGTCTGAGCTATGACTTGTTAACGGCTGATCACAGAACAAACGGAAATTACTGGAAAAAATGCAAAAGGGAAGCTTTGAAAATTACTGAAAAAAAACAGTGAAACTTGCTGAAAAACAGGGAAAATGCAAAGAAAAGTTAGTGAAAAAAATGTGAAAATGACTGAAAAAGCACTGAGAAGTGGTGACAAAATGACTGAAAAATGCCGAAAATTTAAGAAAACACTGAAAATTACTGGAAAGAAACTGTAAAAATAACTATGAATGACAGTGAAAATTACTTTAATAAAAATGCAGAAAAGTACTGAAAAACTGGGAAAATTGCTGAAAAAATATTTTAAAATTACTGAAAAAATGGCTGCTGATCTGTTCTTCTGTCAGGCCTCACGGTGGAGCTCCAGGGTTTTGATGTCCTCCAGCAGCAGTTACTCAAGAGTTTTATTTCTTTCATGAAAGAAATAAAACTCTCCAGAAGTTGTATAATTAAAAAGTTGTAAACAGAAGGACTTCAGTCAGCAGAGAAATAAATCCTGCAGACGGATTAATGAGTCTTCATCAGACCACTGAACATCCACGCTGGGGGGCTCTGGATTTAGACTTAAACCTGATTACACGACTTTTCGTTGCTGCAGATTCCTGTCCTGACTGAGGTGTTTACAAGGAATACCAGAATGTGACCGCTCAGGGATACCAGGATCCAACCGGTTGGGAATACCAGGATCTGATTGGTCAGATTCTTACTGGGAATATCAGAACTTTACATTTATTTATTTATATTCTTTAATGTTTTTTCTTTCAGAAACCTGGACTATCAGCAGTGATGGAGGGATTGGCCCTCTGAAGGGTGGAGGTGAAGATGAGGTGAAGAGGTGAAGATGAGCAAACACAGGAGGGCAGAGAGGAAGAATGTAGGGAATAAGGAAAGGAAGTTAGGAAATAAGGTAGGAGGAGAGGAGGAGGACTGACGTAGAATGGAAACAGAGATGATGGAGTTTTACTGTTTCTCACTGAAGCCAGAAACCAGACATGGTCCAGATAGACCTGGAACAGAAACCAGACATGGTCCAGATAGACCTGGAACAGAAACCAGACATGGTCCAGATAGAACTGAACCAGAAACCAGACATGGTCCAGATAGACCTGGAACAGAAACCAGACATGGTCCAGATAGACCTAGAACAGAAACCAGACATGGTCCAGATAGACCTGGAACAGAAAACAGATGTGGTCCAGATAGACCTGGAACAGAAAACAGATGTGGTCCAGAGAGACCTGAAATGGAACTTGTTCTGAACATAGAGACCACAGAGGACATCTGGACACTGATCTACAGAGTCCCTGGTCTGTAGGTCTACAGAAATAGAGTCCTTGATCTTTAGACTTTTGTCTGAAAATTCACAAATTACTGTCCTTAAAAAATCAATCAATCAATCAATCAATCAATCAATCAATCAATCATATCATATCTTCCAAAACTGTGAAGTGAGAAAAATTCAAGTTTTCTTGTAAAGTTCCAAAACTGGATATTTAACTTCTTGTTGTTTCAATCTCAAATTACAACATTTCATCATAAAATATCGACTTTTGTACTAAAATCACACATTTTTCTTGTAAAAGTGCAAATTTCCCAAATATTTGTTTTTTTTTCGTAAAAAGCAACTTTTGTTAATTTTTTTTAAGATCGAGACTTTTTATTGAAAAACCAAGACATTTAACTTCAAATATAGTACTTTTAATACTACAACTTTTTTACAGTATGATATAAAATTACACCTTTGTTGTTAAATAGCTAATTTTGTATAATTGAAACTTTCATGTCCTAAAAGGCAAGAATTTCTCTCATAAAATAAATAAATAAATGAATCATATTTTACAAAATTGTGACTTTTTGAGAAAACTCATCTGGTTGCTGGTCCCTGTCCACCTCCATCTAACCTCCTGGTGGTACAGGACTCCTGGAGGATCCAAACTTCACCTGCGCTCTTGTTTTCCTGGAGATTTACGCCCTCCACCTCTGATCTCCTGCTAGTCTGGATTTGGGGTCTGACTCCGGGTATTAAGCTGTCTTTGGGAAGTCCAATCTGCTTCTCCACTATGTAAACAACTTTCCCGTTGTCATGGTTACTGATCGCATCACAGCAGCTGTTTAATAAAGTGCTCAGCAGCAATCATATTAGGGGTCGGAGAGAAAAATCAATTCTTAGATGCATCGCAATTTGGCCTTGGACGATTCTGAATCAATTATTAAATGTTAAACCATTGCTAATCGCAATCAGACATAATGTAACGGATGGGGGGAAAGCAAAACTTAAATGTGCAGTGTGCTGCCGATCACCCAGACAATTCATTAAGAGCACACAAACATGGCAGACTGCAAGACTGGACCAGCTCTGACTGCATTAAAAGTCAGTGTTTGGAAGGAGTGATTTAAACCAGAGCCATGCTATATGTAAGCTGTGTCACACCAAGATTAAATACATTGGTAACATAACAAACATGAGGAATCACATCGTACGCTTCCATTCAGAGCAGGAAGGAAAACCGCCAGTAGGAGTTGTTGCTACGAGCAGTTCTACCAACATGAGACACTTTCATCCTCATCAGAAAGGACTAAACGAATCATAAAGTCTGTTGCAATATTTAGTGCAAAGGACTTAAGGTCGTATTCAGCAGTGAGAACAAGGAATTTCAAGCTCTGCTGCATCTATTAGAACGAAGATTCTGCATCCCACCTTGTTGATATTTCACATCCATGCCAACACTCTACAACCGACCACTGACACGTCCATGCCAACACTCTACAACCAACCACTGACACATCCATGCCAACACTCTACAACCAAACCACTGACACATCCATGCCAACACTCTACAACCAACCACTGACACGTCCATGCCAACACTCTACAACCAAACAACTGACACGTCCATGCCAACACTCTACAACCAACCACTGACACATCCATGCCAACAATCCACAACCAACCACTGACACATCCATGCCAACACTCTACAACCAAACAACTGACACGTCCATGTCAACACTCTACAACCGACCACTGACACATCCATGCCAACACTCTACAACCAACCACTGACACATCCATGCCAACACCCTACAACCAACCACTGACACATCCATGCCAACACTCTACAACCAAACAACTGACACGTCCATGCCAACACTCTACAACCAAACAACTGACACATCCATGCCAACACTCTACAACCAAACCAAACAGAAGTCATGGCATCAGTCCTGAAAACAGGTAGGATAGAAGCTACATATGACACTTGGACATCTATCATCACCAAATCTTACGTCACCATGATTTGTTTACTGAAGTCTGAAAACACTTTTGTTGAGCAACCAAAAAATAATTCATAATATATATTATTTTGGTCCAGGAAAGTAAAAATGAAAGTAAATCCATCTACTGTTTCTAGTTACAAATGCACCATTTTTAAAACTAAAATGTTGTAGTAGTCCAGGGTTCCTCGATGAATGGAAAAAAAAGTTTGGTAAGATGCATTCATTCTAGATGCATCAAGATGCATTGATAATCAATTAATAATTAAATTGTAGCTCCCTGAATCATAATCAAATCGAATCGTGAGGTGCCTAAAAATTCCCACCCCACAATCATAAGTATGTGAAGTGTCCCACCCAGTGTGTCCTAAACACCTGAAACAAAGACTGGACAATCTGAGATAATGCAAGTTACAATTATAGGTTAGCATGTACTAAGCTAAACTGGGCTAGGTCAGTGTGACGCTACCAACCACCATGCATGAATCTGGTCCAGTTTTGTTTTACGCTGGAATCTAATTTCTGATGCTGAAACATCAAAGTGTTATTTTTCTGTCAAAAGTTAAATTTGTTATGGTGAAGGCCGTCTTTACATGGTTAGCCTTAAACTGCTAACAGTCTAAGGTTTGTAGCATGTAGCGGCTAACAAATGTTAGCAAGTGTTTTGTTTCTAGCGTTTCTTAGCTAACTGGTACATTAACAGTCGTAAACTACCTCATTGCTAAATATTTTTTAGCTAGATTAATTAGCATTTTTAGCTATTATTTGTCAGCAAGTGTTTAATAGTATTTCTTAACTAACTGCTTTGTTAGCAGTTCTAATCTACTTCAATACGTAGTATTTTTTAGCTTGCCAAACAAACATTTACGATATATTTTTTTAGCAAGCATTTGATAGCAAGTGCCTCTTTTACTAGTATTTCCACCACTTAGCATTTTTTTTAGCTAGCTTGTTAACTAGCATTTATAATGAATTTGTTAGTTTATGCTAGCAAGTAATATGTTAGTTAATATATGTTAGTTATGAGGTTAGATCATTTTTGGTAACATGGTAGCAATTTTTAACTACCTTGTTAGCTAGCATTTGTTTGCCAGCTTGCTTTTTGACATTTGAAAAATAGCTTGCTAATAGCAATGTGTTATTTGTTTGATAGCCTGTGAGCTAATATTCATTAACTACATGTTTAGTGTTTGTTAGCAAATGTTTTTGATAGCATTTGTTAGCTATCTTACATGCTATAAAGTTTGCTTGAACAATGTTGTTAGCATTTCATTTGCATTTGCTATGTTGTTAGTCGCTATTTTTAATTAACTCTGATTCTCCTTTCAGGCTCAGAAGGTAGGCCTATTTATTTCATTTTATAGCAGGAAGTGTGGAAGAGAAAAAACTGGGGTCGAAAACACAAACACAAACTCAGAGGATGGGTGGATCCGTCAGATGTTGGTTCTCCAGAGACTCAGGTGGATTCATGATACAGAACCTCCACGGTGTTGAGTCTAAAACGACAAGAAACAAACTGTCAGTGAACCTTCCAAACCAACCCTGAAGCTTCCATATCAACTCACCGTTATAGGACAACATTATCACCATGGTTACCACTAAAGGGCCACATCATCACCATGGTTACCGTTAAAGGACCACATCAACACGATGGTTAACATTAAAGAGCTGGTTATTCTTTACTTTTTCAACCACCTGTGTTGTGTAATTTCTTGCTGCTTCCTGGACTCGATTCTGGGGGGAAAAAAAGTGAATTTTTATAATAAAACCTTTATCATAAAACTGACACTTGTGAGTTTTTCTTGTAAAATCTCAAAATTTAAAAAGATTTAAATTTTTGAAAAAATTTTCCTTAAAATTTTTTTTTTCGTGAAATTGCAACATCAAGACTTTTTCGTACAATCAAAAAATATCACAAAAATTTGACTTTTTAACTTCAAATTACAATTTTCTATATTTGGAAAATTTCAACTTTTTGCACCATTTTTATATCACAACCTTCGTAAAATTGCAAATTTTAACTTTGTGTGCATTTTTATTACGAAAAAGTACATTTTATCTCCACCTCAGTTATTCCACTTTTTGATGTCAGAAATGAATCAAATGTTTCCTCAGAAATGAAACTAGAACTAAGTTTGACCTCCTAAAAAGTCTTCAGTTCTGTCTCGGGTTTCTACCAGTAACAGAGATGCAGAAATAGTTCTGATGGACACACAAACATGTGCATGAGTGCATGAACATGATGGAGTTTTCCACTGGTGTGATTTATGACGGTGAAACAGCGAAGGGAAGACAGACACTGAAACTGCAGCAGAACCTCCAGCTCGTACCTTCCAGACCCGGCAGGATCCTGTTCTTCCTCCAGATAGGTATCACTGTGACTTCTCGGGTCTGTCATCGGAACAAACAAAAAGGCCTTTCTCTGTTTACAGATACGCACCGCTGCAGGAAAGATTCCCGGCTGCGATAAAGAGTCCCCTCCTTTCTCTGGCGGGGCGACTGAAACTGCCTGTGTCATAAAAGCTTTGTTGAGTTTAGGGGCCTATAGGAAGCCCCGGGCCCCCAGCCAATTCAGGCAAACTGCTCTCAGCCGGCGAAACTGGAGAAATGACGATGCCCACGGGAGCAGAGACGGGCCGTCAAAGACGCCATTCAGCAGCTAAACTCTGCTCCCATGGGTGTCGGCCGATCAGGCAGGACGCTGACGGATCACACGTTCTCTGCTGTTATTCAACACAAGGTCTAATTTACCATGTTCCCTTAAAGACTCAGTGTTCCTGAGTCACTACGAGGAGACCTCTGAAGACTCCACATTACCTCCAAGACACGTTCACTCCTCAATACAAGGAGACCTCTGAAGACTCTACGTTCCCACCTTGCTATGAGGAGACCTCTGAAAACACCACCAAACCAAAGAACCGAAGCCCAGAATCTGTAACTAAGAAGTCTAAATCTACAACTGAGAGGAGGCAGGGCATAGCTGAGATCTAGAAGCTGATTGGCTGCTGAGTGACTCAGCACTTTAAACGTTGATGTCAGAACACCAAACTTCTGCTGATGAATACAATGTTGACATCTTAGTGACTTTATCTCTGTATTTATTGTTTATAAATTAATTGAACTGAATTGACTGACTATTCCGACTCCTCTACAGACCTTTTTTTATTCTGATCAGATGAATTGTTCTTATCTGCAGCTGGAAACTTTATTCTGGCATTTTTAAAGATGGTTTTTGAGCATCACCTTTCTCGAAGTTCCACTTCTCTCTATCCTCACACTTTAAAATAATAATAATGATAATTAAAAAAGAAAATCAGGAATCCTAACTAACCTAAAATAATAAACGTTTCCTAATTCAGATCATCAGAGGAAAAGAGGAAATAATATTTCACATGAAGTTTATTCCAGACTTTGAGCGCAGCTGTAGGTCTGGTTGCACTGGTGGGTTTTGGTGGTGGCTGCCAGCAGGTCAGCGCTTTAGCTGCAGGGATAATCAGCTTTATTAGTGCTGCCGCTAAAACCAATTTAAAAGCAGACTGTTGGGATCAGATGGGCCAGCTGTTCACAAGAAGCGGGTCGGCCGGGCCGGGCCAGGCCAGGGGCGGGGCGGGGCGGGGGCGGGGCGGGGCGGGGCAGGGTGGGCCAGGCAGGGCCAGCACACCACAACAACAGTGAAGCAGGGCGAGCGGTCCATAACCTCACCAACAAAGCTGCTACAGCCTTTACTAACACTTATTTATTATATAATATAACAGTATATATTGTAAAATAATAAAATATAATAGTAACTTTATTTTGTTCTAAAATCTGGACTCTAACTTTATCCTTTTTGTTTTTAACTTAAATACAATATTAAGTCATAAAATACCCAGCTTTTGCTAATTTGAGATCTTTTGACATATAAATTACAACTTCATGTCCTAAAATCACTAATTGTTGTTCTAAAAACAGGCTTTTTTCTCAATATTGCAAATCTAAAATTCCATAGAATTGCAAAGGGTTATAAAATTACAGAATTTTGACTTTGACAAAAAATCCCAACTTTTATTGTAAAAATTACAGGTTTATGCTGTACAAACTGAAATATTTCATTTATTATTTCAAATTCTTTTTTTTATAAAAACCATTACAACGTTACAATTTTGTGAAATCACAGTATTTTCATAAAAATTTAGTTTTAATGACATTGTTGATATTACAAGATCTGTGATTGTGTATTTGCAAATTTATTAATTTTGAGATAACTAAGCCATTCCACAAGTCACCAATTTACTTCAAAGAGTCAGAGGTTTTTCGTCAAAGTCATAATTTTGCAATTTTACAAAAATATTTGTGAAATTTGAGGTTTTATGACAAAACATAGCTGTTTATGACAAATCTGCAATATTCTAAAGTTTTTGTACATTAAGCTGTAATTTTACATCAGAAAGTTGAAATTTTGCAAAAGTCAGTATTTTATGACAAAAAGTGGTAACATTAGATTAAAAAGATTCAGTTTTGCAAAATGTGTTATTTTTTATTGACTAGATGTTGTGATTATAGTATATAAGTATAATTACATAATAATATATACCATCAAAGGACCACATCATCACCATGGTTACAGTTAAAAGGCCAGTAAACTTTTTTTTAACAAAACTCACCATCCATCCATCATCTATACCCGCCATGTCCTGTGCAGGGTTACGGGGGTCTGCTGGAGCCTATCCCAGCTCACTTCGGGCAAAAACAAAACTCACCAGTTTACACTAAAATTATTTCCTTTTACTTGTAAAATCTTTTTCAGTCATTTCCTTAATTCTGATTTTCTGACATAAACCAGCTGCCCTCCACCTTATTTCAATTTTTCAAGAAGAAGATTATCAGTTGAATCGTCTTTAAACGGGTCAGATCAGACACAGTAAAGGTGGATCTATGAGGTGTTTAAACACAGAGATACTTGGGATTTCCCATGTTTCCTATTTCTTTCTGGAGCACTCGTTGAAACTTTCCAGTCTTTCCTTGGGTCACCCTCCTCGTTAACCATTCTGACCCGACACCACTCAGCCCCGTGACCTTTCATAACGTTTCCCCTACGCCGTCCGTCTAACGGCTAATTACGCAGCAGTAAAAGGAGGCTAACTCCATATTAGTCGGGTGAGAGTGTGGCACGCGTCTTCAGCGTGACGTCACATTTCCGTCTGGAGTAGACGCCGCCACGGCGGGAAGCACCAACCGATTCTAATCTCGTCTGTGATCCCGTCGAGGCCGCATCCTCCACTGCTCAGACGAAGGATTCACGGATGGATTAGCCGGGAAAAAAAGGGCAGGACAGTGAAAGACGAGCCCTCTAGCGTCAGGAAACAAACCATGTTGACTTCAATTCAGTTCAACTTTATTTATATAATGTCTGTTTACAACAAAGTCATCTCTAGCTCTTCTGAGAAACTCAGATCATGACGCCCTACGACCATGGCAAAGCCTAGAAGTGGCAAGAAAACATGTGCATGCACAAACATCTGGTATAAAATATATAAATATTCATAATAATTATATAAATGTGGTATAAAATATATAAAAATGTGGTGGTCTGAGGGTCAGAATGCAAGGAGGGAGACAGGACAGTGGGGAGACAGACATGGTTCCCCCATAGTTCCCTTGTGGTTTCTATGTGGTTCCTCCACAGTTCCTTGATGGTTCCTTCACAGTTCTTCCATAGTTCCCTCATGCTTCCTACGTGGTTCCTCTATTGCTCCTCCACAGTTCCCTCACGGTTCCTACGTGGTTCCTCCATGGATCTTGTAGGACTCCATCCTAGGCCTATAGCAGCATAACTAGGATGCATTCTAAGAGACTACGGGAAAAAAAAGTTTGCGCTAACATTAACTAACAGTAACAAAAGTTTTGTTGTAGTTGTTTTTGTGAAACCTAAACATGTCTGAGCTCGTTGAAACGGTCGCAGAACGATTTGATCTCAATCAAAGCTGTCAGATAGTACATCTTGTCTGAAGTCCAATTGATCCAACTTAGTCCATCGTTGTAATGAGCAGATGTTACAGATAATCCTGAATGAACCTGCTGGTCCTGACCTGGTGACCCCAAGGACATCTGGATCACAGCTGCTCAACAAGGAACTCCAGAACTTTCTCTCTTCTAGAACTGTTTAGAAGGATGTCTGTTTCCTCCATATTTCCCTCATGGTTCCTCTACAGTTCCTCGCCATGGTTCCTACCTGGTTCCCCCATGGTAAATGGTAAATGTCTTGCACTTATATAGCGCTTTACACTGTAAGCATTCACCCATTCACACACACATTCACACACCAGTTGTCAGCAGAGCTGCCATACAACGGCGCTGGCCAGACAACCGGGAGCAATCAGGGGTTCAGTGTCTTGCCCAAGGACACGTCGGTGTACCCAGGACAGGGCTCGAACCAGCAACCTTCTGGTTCATGGCCGAACCCTCTACCACTGAGCCCCTTCGCCATCATTCCCTTGTGGCTCCTCCACAGTTTCTCTATGGTTCTTGCATTTTTTAAACCTCTATTATTATAAGACATGTTTTTTTCACATTATATAATATAATATAATATAACATATCATGAATGAGTTTTATTGTTTGTCGTCTTCACTGCCACATCCAGAAGCAGCTGTGCATGTTCACGTTGTGCACGTGTGTGTGTGCTGGTCTGTCTTCTAGTCCTGCATCTTTCCATGAGTGTTTATGTATTCACGTTCTGAACCGTTAATCTGCAGTTAACGTGTTTAAACAACCTCCATAAACGTTTAACAACCTGCTGAATGGAGGCTTTCTGTGGAGGAGACGTTCTGGAGCCTCAACGACCCCCAAATACATTCAGAGGCTGAAAGAAGGAGGCGATTATCAACCACACAATTCACCCTGATGTTTACATGAAGACTGGAGGAGAACTGCTTGTTGGAGGAGGTCATCTGGAGGAGTTTATTTGGAGAAATTCATCTGGAGGATTTCATCTAGAGAAGGTCATCTGGAGAAGTTCATCTGGGTACTAGGTACTAGTGGAAAAGTACCTTTAGAGAGTAGGGCAGAGGCAGAATCAGAACCATTATCTAAGAGCGATTCACACCTGCCTTGTTTAGCTTTCTTCAGACCAACTGCAGTTCATTTCCTCTCGGTGTTCGGACCTTTTGGGTCGGTGTCAATACAAGCAAACCAACTCCGGTCTGGACTTTTGAATTAATAAACCACCTACCTCCCTCCCTAGCTCCCTACCTACCAACCCAGCCACCCACCCATCCACCCATCTAGCTAGCTAGCTAGCTACCAACCTAGCTAAATACCAAGCAAGATATATTTGAACAAGAGTATAGAGAGTGGTTTTCATATGCTGTGTAGTCCTGCAGGGTTCTGTTCTTGGGCCCATATATATCTCTTTATACATGTTTCCTTTAGAAAACATCATGAGGAACATAAACTTTCACCACTATGCAGATGATACTGAGCTGTATTTATCCTTGTAACCACATGAAGCTAATCAATTAGCCTTATTAGATCATTTCCTGCTTCTTAATTCAGATAAAAAGGAAGTTATTGTAATTGGTCCCAAGCACCTCCAGGAGGCGCTCTTGAGCTGTACAGTTAATCTGGATCACATTATCTTAGCCTCTAGCTCTACTGTGAGGAACCTTGGTGTCATATTTGATGAAGATTTGTCTTTTAGCTCTCATGTGAAAAAGGTTACAAAGTCAGACTGCAGTTCCTCTACTAACCACTACAGGTTGTGGTTCCTCCACCAACCACTAGAGGCTGCAGTTATTCTACTGACCACTAGAGACTGCAGTTCCTCTACTGAGCACCAGAGGCTGCAGTTCCTCTTCCAACCACTAGAGGCTGCAGTTATTCTATTGACCACTAGGGGCTGCAGTTCCTCTATCAATAAGATGTAATGAAAAAAAAACTACAAAAAGTTGTGATACAGTGATCTTTGTTATTTTAGGACAGAGTTGTAATTTTACATCAAAAAGGTCTGATTTGATGTCAAGTTCCTAATTTCAAGAAGCACTGCTGAAAATTATGAAATTTGAGATTTTATTACATAAAAATTATTTTTAAGACAATGCATCAATAGAGAAATTTTCAATTTTACCATAAATTTTGTGATTTTAAGAGTCATGATGTTATGCCACAAAGTTACAATTTTCCTGAAAGTATATGAGTGTATTTTTTTTTCCAAAAAGTTGCAGTTTCATAAATTTCATGATTTTTATGACACAAAATCGAGATTTCATGAAAGTTATGATTTTTTTTTTACATATACTTCCCAAAATTTTCCATTTTTATGACAAAAAGTTATAATGCTGTGAAATTCCTGATTTTAGAACAACTTTTTTTTTTTCAATTTCAGGACTCTTGGCTGCAATTAAATGACATTCACAATTTTAACAAGAAGAACACATAGTTGTTATATGAAACGGAAAAAGTTGCAACCTTACAACAAAAGTGTGCATTTCTATAACAGGCACAATTCTAGAATAAAAAGTTATGTTTAAAAT
>JBAMYA010042324.1:0-14560 GCA_037176975.1 Arrhamphus sclerolepis
GCCACCCCCACCATCAACCCCCAAAACTCACCCACAACCCCCGCGTCAATTAATGACGAAAAAGGGGTACCTTTCGCATCAATCTGTGACGCACGGGGGTGTTGCCCAAGCGTCAATATATGACCGTAAGGGAGTGAGAATGTGTTGCATTGTATGTGGGAGTGTAGGGAGATTAAAAAGTTTTGGAGTTCAGTGCATTTGCTATTGTGTACAGAAAGAAAAATAGTTGGCCTTTGTTTACTCCAAGCCAAACGTTCTATTGCATTGGAAAAATGTTGGAAAAATGTAAATTGCCCATCTCTTGACCACTGATTACATAACTTGGTATCAACTGTGGTCATTGATAAAATGACACATACTGTGAAGAGAAAAAACTCTGAATTTTACAACATTTGGAGGATGTTTCTGGAACTCCTGACATTGAAAGGTTATTGGGAGTGTGACAAATATTTAGTTTAGTGGGAAAAGGTACCTTTTTTTTCATTTTACCTTTAAGTATGATTAATTTTCTTGACTGCCAAATGTTCATGGTGTTCATTGTGGATGTTATAACTATAAAACCTGATAAATAGATGGTTTAAAAGTAGACAGCCGTTATTACATCTTCAATACATGCACAAGTTTATTTTGAAAATTTCAACCCCTTCTTTTGTTCCTTTAGCTGAAAGGATTTTTGGTGATGATCACATCATTTTTTGGGATGATAAGGTATGTTGCTATTGATGTCAGCAAAACCGGGCCAGGTTGATGACTAAGAACTGGACCAGTGCATGAGGTCAGCTGATCTGAGGACCAGAATCCGTTGTCATAGTTTTGAAGTCTTTACATGTTTGTTTCTTGCTTTTCTAGGTTTCTAAGCGTCTTAACTGGTTTCAAGAAAATGACAGAACAGACTTTGAGTCAAATGGCTCAGACAGGAATCAAATAGAGCTTCTTTATTTTCTTTGCAGAATCAAAAGAGCCTGAGTTGTCTTTGCAGAGAGAAGTGAACATCAACATCAATGCAGCAGATTTTATACACTGGATTGGCTGACAATTCTTATTTGTTTGCTTCTCTCACTAATTCAGACCAGTTTCTAATGGTGTCAGAAAGAACCGTATTTTCCAGTTCTCAGTGCTTTTCTTGCTGAGTCAGCACTAATGGTGCCTTTTCTGTTCACATGT
Source organism: Arrhamphus sclerolepis (assembly GCA_037176975.1). Taxonomy (NCBI): domain Eukaryota; kingdom Metazoa; phylum Chordata; class Actinopteri; order Beloniformes; family Hemiramphidae; genus Arrhamphus; species Arrhamphus sclerolepis. Next base: position 1,165 of record JBAMYA010042324.1, read on the forward strand.
TTTTTTTTTAAAACTATTTCCCACGAAGTGGAGGCGTTTAATGTTTTTTGAATGACAACATTCCAGCAAACATCTTTACTCAATTAATCAGACAAGTAACAACATTTTAGCGCAGCATGTTTGCACTTCCATAATTATTAACCACCTGATCAGTCTGCATTGGAGATCGGGATACTTTCACTCGACATATCAGGGACGCTCTCATGCTTTGAACTGGCAAAACAAGATGCCTAGGGATCTAAGTTGCGTTTGTAAGTCTTCACACTCAAATATCTAAGGATTATAGGTTTAAAAGTAAGAATATAAGTTTAAATGTTTACATTTTGTCACCACACCATTGGGCAAAAAGTGTGAAAACTTTCCTTCAAGAAAGACGCATGTCAATGGCATGACCTGCAAATCGTCTGGACCACAATCCAATTGAAAATTTGTTGTGGTCATGGAAGAAAATGGTCCATGACATGGCTCCAATCTGGAACCTAAGACACCTGGAGGAAAAGGTTGCAACTAATTACATTAAGTGGCATCAGGTCAGTGACAAGACCAGGTATAAAAGAGAAAGTATTTTAGAGCATTAAAGCCACAAAAGTAAAGATGGACAGAGGTTCGTTCAACAATTGCATCTACAATGTGACTTTCTCAGCATAAACCTGAAAAAAGAAAAAAAAAAAACATTATCTCACGATTTACAGTACAAAATATCACCAGAAGATTCAGATAATGTGGTGTATTACCTGTGCATGTGGTCAAGGTCAAAAAAACAGTGACAACAAAACTTCAAATCTGAACCAAAAGATCAAACAGCTGGGATACTGAGTAAAAATTATGATTTTGTAAATTTCATGAACCCAGTTCCTTTACAAATTTTAGTTCAAAATTCTGGTATTAGATAGCAGTGGTCCCTGGGGCCGTCTCGCATAGCACACGGACATAAATCTGTAATGGAAATGACTGCATGTGTGCAAGAACACCAACTTCTGTCTGATATACTTCAATATGTCATCCAAAATGCAGGTTAAAGCTCTCATGCAAGAACAAAGTTGTTTGCGAACATGATTCAGAAACACAACTGTCTTCTCTAGCTTGTTTAAAGTGCACTTTAGATAAAGTAGAAAAATTGTGGTGTTGTCAAATAAATAACAATTTGCATTTTTTTTTTTTCTGTTTTTTTTTTTTTTTGTTACCTTTTTGTTTTTGTTTAAGAAATGAAGAAAGAGACAGACCATCTGGCTTGTTATCTGGACTCTGGGTTCAGATTCCTGTGTCTCTGACAGTATGGGGCTGCATTCGTGCCTATGGAATGTGGAGTTTGCACATCTGGAGAGAAACAGCAACACTGAAAGACATAAACAAGTTTTTAGAGCAATGTATTTTTCAGGGAAGGCTTCGGATCGTTCAACAAGAAAACAGTAGCGTGAAGTTGTGAAAAACGATGATGCTGGATTGATGAGGATCTTTCTTGTCACAAAGATTACATTAGGATTAAGGTCTGTTCTCAAAAGGCGTCTGGGGACTGAAATGCAGAATTAAGCTGGTGAGAAAGTATGTAATTTTGGAGATTTATTGAAAATCAAACTTGCTTCAAGCTGCAGAGCAATAAAGACTGTTTCAGAACTTTTAATGAAGCTATGGAAACAGAAATCAACATAATTTTCTGCTGCTTGACATCATGGAGTTGGCATCAATGAGAAATCTGTATGCCAGCAGCACTGACTAAGACCAGTGGCACAGTTGAAGCTGTGACAAGGATGGATACCCAGTTTATTTCACACCTGAGTAACATGCGAAATGTCTTGGAGGCTGGCTACTGAGATGGTTTGAACACATGAAGACATAATTAGTGAAGACATTGGTAGAAGAAAAGCTGCTCTTATTCTGCTCTGGTGTACTGAAGACCAATAATCAGAATAATAATGCAGCTATTGCTTAGAGTCAGTATATTATAAGATGAGTATGTCTGTGGCCATGTTTAGCTTGGTTAAGGGAAAAAAATTCCTTTCAGTTTAATTCAGCATTTTCTTGTGTATAAAACTTTAGCACATAGGCCATACCTTGTTTTGAGCATTTTAAAATAGCAACAATGTCACCACAGGAGTGGCATAGAATTATTTAAATGAATTGGCTATTTTAAAGATCAATATTTCAAGATGTCTCGATGACATTACAACCTTTTGAAAGCAAATACTGCGTGCTGCTGCCTAAATACTTCCTCGTTTAATGAATCTCTGCGTTTGGAAGATGTCTAGGCCTCTGACAGAGTTCACATTTCACCAGAAAACCTTTATCATTAACTGATGACACACGATTCCAGAATGCCAGACGCAGAAATGCCCTGAAATCCTTCGGGAATTTTCATGACATCAAGATTGTTTCCCGGCAGAAGACAGGATTACATGATTTTGTTTTCCCACCAGTAAATCTTTGCTTTCATTTCAGGACGATGGAGGGAGGAGGGGTAAAGGTTCGGGCTGGGATAAGACGGATTTTGTTGAGCGTCTGTGCGCAAAGCAGCGCGTGGCACAAGAAACTCTCTCTACCTGCGTAAAGTTTTCCCCAACTAGAAGTTCGATGGAAAAGTATAAGCCCTTGCTTCTGTGCTGCTGCATTTTGCTCTTCGTGCTCTGCACGGTTGCTCTCATCTGTGTGTGCGTTGCCTCATACGTTACTGCGGGATGTTCCAGCGGCAGTTTCATACATGCGGCTGTTGCTGCGGACTCGCAAATATGCTCCGAGATTGGCAAGTAAGTCAACTTTCTCTATAGTTCCGTCGTGTCGGGGGGGAAATTACGCTTAGTGTAAAAAAAAAAAATGAGAGGAGAATTTCACTAGAACTGATCTCAAGAACAACTGGGACTTATTTACTGCATTTTAATAAGAATTGGAACATTAATTGAGACAAAACCTCGTCCTGACTTGTTTTCTTTATAAAACAAACCTGAGTGTCATCATGCTGTATGTCTGACGGTTGAGGCAGAACATAAAGCTGAACTGAGCAATTAGATAAGCAGTTTAAGAGATTTGTGGGCTCTGTTTGCAGAATAGAGATTAAAGCTACCTGCAGAACTGATTCTCCTCAACACTTGTGAGTTAAAGCAACGCTTGAGGGGGAAAAAAAATCAAAGAAAATGATGTTAGGCTTTTTTTTATGTTTTTTTTTTCCTGTCAAGACTTGACTTGTTGATTTTAGTTGGATATCTGCTGTTGGATATAGCTGAATATATCTAACAGAAATTATTCTATCAATCCCTCATCATCTTTACTCCAAACATAGGTGGGGGGGACGTTTTCCTCTGAAATCTGCTGGGGTCTTCCGTCTTTTGTGTTCCACTAGAAAAAGTTTTCCTTCTGACAATATTTGTCAAGGGTTCATTTCCCAGTTCACAGCAGAAACAATGGTAAAGATTGGTTTTTATTGACAGTGAGAAGCACTGGGACACCAGACAATAAGACGCATTGATTGAAACGATCAAAGGAGCCGACGTGTTTTGTCAGTTTTTTTCCACTCGGGAGCCAAAAGCCAGTGTTGAAAGAAACAGAAACCATATAATGACAAAGAAGTAGAGCTTTCCTTTCACATCTTTTTGGTTTCTTTAATAACAAGAAAACCATACAATGCCTTGAGAAAGGTCAGAATTGAGTCAGACTGATTATTCATGACCTTGACCACTTTTAGGATCTTTCTCATCCAGCTGCAGGTGTGTTCTTAATCACTTATCATTTTTCTTCTTCAACCATAATACTCTTTAAATAGCTTCCAGTTTTCTAAACCGATGCCCTTAATTCCTTCCTCTTCATAAATGAAGTTGTCTGCTGTTTTATCTCTTGACTTTCTTCTTTTTTTTCATTTTTAAAACCCAAAAGGTTTTAGCTGGCTCGACCCAAAACATTCCCCATGCAACCTTCTCCAGTTTCTCAGTGCACAATTATGACCCCATGCCAGCCTCTCAGTGAAAAGATCCATTCAGGGCTTCCAGAGACAGCTCAGACTGAATGTTCTGTTGGCCATTTAGTAAACTCTAGTTTGTTAATTCAATTAAATCAAAGAGCTGTAGTTTATTATAAAAGAGAGCCACATGATTCTGATTTAACTACTAAACAGAAAGATTAAAAAAAATAAAAATAAAAATCCAATCCCAGCAAGATTATTGACTTTGCTGTATGTTGTCTGACACTGACCTCAAATCCCAAAACACACAGTTCAAATTTGTCTCTTGGCATGAATCACTACACGAGAACAATGACCTCAGGTTTTTTACAGCTTTCATATAGTGTGTATGCATGTGTGTATGTGTGTGGGAGGACTCATGTGTCAGATATTTGGTGAGTGAATGGGCCCCACATTTTTCCCATTAATTCAGTTGACAATGTTTTTCAGGAGAATGCTACTGGAGGGGGGCTCAGCAGTAGATGGCGCCATTGCAGCTCTTCTGTGCACATCAGTGATCAATCCTCAGAGCATGGGCATCGGAGGAGGCTCCATATTTTCTATCAGGAATAAAACAACCGGTGAGGAATTATGTTGCTAGTCATTTATCTGAAACGTTTCTCTTTTCTCTCTCTCTCTCTCTCTTGAGCAATCATTTGTCATTCTAATTGTTCTTCAGGTAATGTGACAATCTACAACTTCAGAGAGACAGTCCCGCAGTCATTCAAGACCAACTTGTTGAGTGACTGTCCCACTACATTCAGAATTTCTACAGGTAAACAAAACTCTTCAAGTGTCTGGTTGCAGATATTCTGGTGCATTGTCATATCATGAAAAGGAAATTGTTCTGCCTAACTCTTACTCTCCTTTATTAAATTTCATATTGCGATCTCGTAGAAATGAGCTCTTATAAGACAATAATGGATTCATAACATTTACAGTTCACACCGATTTAATGGATCTGAATGTGTGTAAGAATTTTACTTTGAAAAGTTCAGCTGCTACTAATGGAAACTGGATAGGCGACCGTCCTGGTGGTCCGTAATGTCAGATCCCAAGCTGTTGATTCAGCTGCCTCTGCAGTGAGTCTCTTATCCCTTAGACAGGCTTCAGCTCCATCATCTTCTATGACAGCTGCGGCAGACCTCGTGCCACTCTGAAGACTGAGTTTGGCGTGTGGGCACCTTAACCACCTCGCCATCTGTTGCCAGTTCTGGTTGGAGCAGACCCCCAGCTTGTAGGCGGATCTCACAGAGAGCAGACCAGCTGCAGTACAAAAGTCTGAAGGTCTCTGGGATAAGAGACCGCTACATGTGGCATCTGGGTAACATTAAGACCTGTCATCTCAGCAGCCTGGTTCATCTGCATGTTGGGACACAGAACAGCTGAGGAAAGATTGGATACTGATAATATAATTCTACGTGAAGTAGGGGAAAAATAGGATTTATCTCTTCATATGCAAATGAATGTTGTTTGTCCACTTGGATTTATGTGAACATGCTTTACAGATGTATGTTTCCATCTTTGGTCTGCGTATTTTCTGCAGGCAGCCAGTGGATCGGCGTTCCTGGAGAGCTGCGGGGCTACGAGGCCGTTCACAAACGATACGGGAAGCTGCCCTGGGCTAAGTTGTTTGAGCCAACAATAAAACTGGCCAGGGAGGGCATCCCCATGCCAGCCTACCTAGCAGGCCTCATGGACTTCAACTTAGTGAAAGTCTATGTGGAGAACTCGTCTCTGTGGTAAGGCTTCTCACTTCTCTCCACCTTGTGGCAGAGAGCTTTAAAAGCTAAAGATGTTTCCTTTTTAGAATTTGTGTAAAAAAAAAAAATCAAATGTTTTGGGGGAGCCAGAGAAGTTTGTGAGTCTTAAGTGGGGCTTTCATCATGTTTTTACAGAAGTAATCCTCAAGCCGAGGGCTCTCCAATAAATCCTCAATTTAACAAATTTGATGACAGCTTTATGTAACCTGTCTGTTTCTAATGGCTGTGAGAATCTCACTTTACACATTGCGTAACAGTTAATCCCAGTTTCTTCATTGCTTTCTGTGAAAATTATGATACTCTGATAGCAGAGGTGCACAGGCTGTATGTAATCTTTCTAGAGAAGGGACAAGACAAAACTAGAGCTCGGCTTCTCTCAGAAACAATGTGTTGCTTTCATGTCAAGATTTAAAACAGGGTTTATAACCCAAAAGAAAAGCTGATAAATCAACCCATTTGAGAAAACCTCTTGCTTCTGCAGAAAATAGATTGAACAAGTAAGTAATAAGAAATCAGATGTGTTCCTGAGACACACCTCGGACAGAATTGGACTCCAAAATACAAATAATAAATGCATACACACATTTGTGTATACGTTGTTGTAAAATGACATGCAAATCATAGAAAAATATTTAGAGCCCTCAGAGGGATCTTCTGTATAGGTGGCCTGAATACATCAGCTTGACAGGATAAAGATCAGTTTATGATTTGGATGAGCATTATCCAGCTGCGCAGAGATCATAAAGTCCATGTATTGCGCAGGTTCATGGTACTGATTACTGAGGAAGTACAGAGTCACCTGGAGACTGTTTGTCCATCAGAATATATTTGTGTTGCGTTATGTTTTGAAGGTGTGAGCATACACTTCACGAGATGAATTTGTGGGAGGAGTATTTGCTCACTATTTCACATTATTTTACATTCCAAAAAGAGCTTTGGCGATGTCAGGTGCCTTTCAACAGCTCTGACTGTTGATTGAAGGAGGATTAGGTGTAATATTTTTCTTCTTTTTTGTTCTTTTTGTTAGGATTGCATCCTTCGTGCCCTCATGGTTTTACTGATACTATTTCATAGATTTTAAAGCCTGAAAAAAAGATTAGTGTATCTGACATTTTAGCTACATGACTTAAAATGACATGAAATAATATAAAATTATGTTATGTAACTTTTCACTGCCACCATCCAAACCTTCCAAGCAGAAAAATACAGTGTAAAAGAAAAGAAGAAACAAATACACACAGATACTACTCTAAGGTTATTTGAAATCTCAAGATGAGTCAGTAATTTGGGTTTATCACTGCAGATAAAACAGCATAAAGGTCTCATAAATAAACCTGACTGAAAGCATGGGAATGTTTATAGTACCAGTGATAAGTAAGCCGTTTGCAATAACCTAATCTACTGCAAGAACTGTCATATAAAGGCCATCTAAGTCATGCAAACAGGATATATGTCAGTGAATAACACAAAAACCCTTTTAATTTTCAGTGTTTCAGTTTACTGTCACTGAACATTTAAAGCTGTGATGGAAAAAGCTGAAGTCCCATGTTTATAACTGAGGGGATATTTTGATTCCTTCTTCCTTGTGAACATCTGTGACTCTGCAGTAGGTCAGAGTCTGTTTTGATATTGTGATAGGATGAGTTTTTACCTCCCTCTTTATGTTTGAATTCCTTTTGATGTGTTTTTGTGTCTCTTTGTTTTTGCCAGTGAAATCTTCTGCAATGAGAACAAAACTGTTCTGAGAAAAGGGGACGTCCTGAGGTTTCCTAAACTCGCAGAAACCATGGAAACCATTGCAGAAGAGGGGGCAGACGCCTTCTACACTGGCAAGATAGGACGTGCCTTAATCCACGATATAGAAGAGGCAGGTTGGTACAACACTAGGATGGGCAAGGTGGGGGAGATGCCTGCATACAACCTCAGGTGCACTCAAGCAAATCATTTTTAAACTGTGTCACTTAAGCTAAACAAAAACTAAAACAAAACGCAGGAGCAGTGTGTGAAAAATAAGTAGGCTGCATCCCATGTTCAGGAAGTTTGCAGAACCACCTGTAACATGTTGTGGAGGAAGTTTGGCCAACTCTTTACAACATTGCCTTTGTGTGTTTGTGGACAGAGGTGTACGTCTTAGGGTTTCTCCAAGAATTGCATCATGTGACCTTAGAGTGAACCTGCTGGGATGTCCACTCTTAAAAAGGCTGCCAACTCTGGTCAATGTTCAAACTTGCAAATAATGTTTCTGTGCCTTGGGATGTTGAGTTAGAATTTATTAGATAAATATAAATGTGATTTACGTCTAAGAATACCCCGTATTTACTGAACTTTAAGACCTGATAAAGCTCCGGTAATTCCAATGCACAAAACCTTTTGAACTGAAAAAGCAGAGCAAACAGCTTGTGTTTGTATTTCATATGTTTGTCTTAGGTGGAACTCTGACAATGGAAGATCTAAAGTCTTTCAAGGTGCAGGTGGACAACGCAATGAAGGTTTCTTTGGGAGATACTCAGATGCACTTTCCACCACCACCTGCTGGGGGCATGCTGATGGCTTTCATTCTCAAAATCATGGAAGGTATTTGTTTTACTGGTGGAAATCACTACAGCATGGATTTGGAGGCATTTAAAAATCATATCCTTGTGTTTTCTGCAGGGTTCTCGTTGACTTCAAGCTCGCTGGTTGGTGACAAGAAGATTCAGATGTATCATCATTACATAGAGGCAGCAAAATTTGCAAATGGTCAAAAGAGGAACATTTTTGATCCTGCTTTTAATAAAAGAAAGGTTAGGAAGCAAAAGTTCTTTTCTTCTGATTACTGTTATGAGTAGCACTCTTAATAGTAGCTGCAGACTTTACAAGAAACTTGTGAATTCTCAGATTAAAGTAAAAGGATAAAAGGATTTTTTTTTAAAAACAGTTATGTTGTTAAATTAAAGAAGGAAATCCAAGCAATGATAAAGCTTATCAAATCCCTCGAAAATGAGTTAAGAGCAAATGTGACCTCAGTTACAGATAATGTTTCTTCATATATTTCTCCACTATTCATCTTTCAGAGTGCCGACCATTTGATTGATCCCTCTTTTATTGATGGGATCCGAAAGCTGATTACTTCAAACCACACACATGAAAACTCCTATTATACCAACATCAAGCCTTCCTCTGATCACATCGGGACGACACACGTGGCTATCCTGGACGCGGACGGACTGGCGGTCTCTGCCACCAGCACCATAAATCAGTTGTGAGCAGACTCTTTGTTTGTAAATCTATTGATTCCTTATAGAAAATCATTCAGCGTAATGTACATCCATCCCTTCTGTCTGCTGCCTTGTTCTGCAGATTCGGAGGAGCCGTTTACTCACCTCAAACTGGCATCATCCTCAACAACGAGCTGGCTGACTTTTGTGGGAGAGCAGACACGCTGAGGGCAGGTATAAAGTCTTAGACCTTTCAAATGAGAGGAAATTAATTTAGCATGTTCCGTAGTGCTGCGGTTCAGGATTGTGTTCTGTCTGATGTGGAGTGTAAGTGCTTTCCTGTTTAGGTGAACGTCCCCCCTCCTCCATGACTCCAGCTATACTGGAATCAAAGTCTGGACGGTTGCTCTTGATTGGTGGATCAGGAGGAAGCATGATTACCACAGCCGTGGCAATGGTAACTTGGTGATCAGACTTGGTTTGCTTCCCTCTTTGTGAGCTTCCTTGTGCTTACACGCTTCTCTTTTACTCCTTCAGTCCATAATGAATCACCTGTGGCTGGGAATGAACATAAGAGACGCCATTGCTGCTCCGATAATCTTTGTAGATTCAAAGAACAATGTGAATTTTGAACCTAAATTTGACAAGGTGAGGTATTTTCATCCTTATTATCCATTTGTGATATTCAAATGCACTAGTGTGTCTGTCTCCTTTTCTTTCTTTTTTTTAACATTTATGATAGAGATTATAGGAACACAGTCCAATAGATTATAAGAACACAGTCCTGCAGTCATTTAATTTACTGTAGCTGGGATAAGATTTGAAGGTCAGCTGGTTTTAATGTGTGTGTGTGTGTGTGTGTGTGTGTGTGTGTGTGTGTGTGTGTGTGTGTGTGTGTGTGTGTGTGTATGTGTTTGTGGGGGTTGAATGGTGCAATGCTCCAATTAGGGCACAAGTGAAGGGTTGGGATTTTTACCGATGACTATGATGTAAATGGTAAAATTAGTTGGGCTGCATGGGAGACGTGCTTTCATTTCAGCACACAAATCGACAGCTGCATATGGTGGAAAACATCTTGTTTAGGATTTGTGTGTTGGATATGAACTGCCTCCCTCAAGTGAGATAAAGAGAGAAAAGGCTTAGTTCGCATCAAGGCAAGAACATTTCAGTATGTCCTGAAAGTAAGAACAAGCTGACAGAAGTGACAGAAAAAAAATGCTTCAGAGATGAAGAGGATTTTCGCATTGTACTTGGGATTCCTGTTGTGACATTTCAGCATCCCAGTAAGCACCAGTGATACTGATAAGCATCACTATTAATTTATCATTGTCAGTCTTCTCAGTGATCTTTTGCAAAGATTTGCTGCAAAATCTCTCAAGATTTTAGTCCATTAAAAGATCTCTGTGCCAAAAAAAAGCTTTGTCAGTGTGTGTCACTTTGTATGATCTTCATTCCAACTTATCTCTTTGTTTTAATTGAATGTGGCTTCTTTGCCTCTGCTGTGGCTTTTGTTTCATAGTGATAAAGCTGCAGAATGCAGCGCCTGTCATCATAAAAAAACAATCAGCAGTTCAAGATAAAGGCCAAATCCACAGTAAATATTGCACCTTAAACAGGGGGGTTTATGCTCCAATCTATCTCCTTTGTTTTATTTTGGGGCCAAGCCAGATAGCAGGAATTACAGACGGCTATAATTATGAGAAGATTGTGAAACAGGAGTATTGCCTAATCCTTCCCATATAATAGAGCTGCACTTTGCCATAAAGGGGAATTCTTTTCAGTGCAGCGAGTAATAGAAAAAAACAGCAATGCAGTGTCCCAGTGTATGTCTTTGCATATTTGTCTTGCTACATTACAAATGAAGACTTTCTTTATTCTGCTCTGTATTAAAAAATGCCATGAAATATGGACTTACAGGTGAATGGGATTACTTCCCAGGGAACAGGCACAGCAGAAGCTGAGTATATTTCTCCCAAGTGGGCTTGACATTTCCTCAAATTAGACTGATGTCTTGTCATATCTGCACAGATGCAACAAGACTAACAAATTCTTTCCTTTGTTTTGTTTGCAGCCTAAAGCAACACCAGCAGTAAGCCCCTGAAACAGACCGCTCTGGAAAGAAGAAGAGATGAAGACAGAGGTTATTCTGATGAATAACCACAAAAGAGAGGACTTTCCAGAAAGCAGTGGCAGAATATTTTCAGTATGTGTGTATAGATGGGGATTACTGACATCTATGCACATCTCTAATGTAAAGTTTGAGTAAGTGTGTTAATCTTTAAGATTTATTAAGCACCTTGTGCTTGATAGGTTTGACACCAACAACAGCCAGAAGACCTGCGGCTGCTTATTGCCATGTATCTCCTGTGTGAACCACGATATTAAACCTGAACTGATGTCAGTGCATTGCCCTGAGCGGTAATAATCATTACAATGATCGTCATATAATAAAAGTAATAAAAACTCTGTAACTAGCAGTCCCCCAAGTGCTCTGACAGTGATCCAAGTATAAACATGCTCTTCTTTATGTTTTTAATAAGGGGTGATACTGATGGTGACACTTTCAGACCACTTGAGACCTACTCAGGCCCAGAGTTTCAAATCAAAGAATAAGAAAACTCCCAATGACCTCAGCCATTACTGACTGAATGAATTTCCATAACTCAAACTGAAGGTTTTTTAGGTTTGAGTCTAGTGTTATCTATCTGTGCAGTAGATTGGTCTCTTTTCAAATGATATGTTATTTTGAAACCCATCTTCATATATTCCATATAATCAAAACCTGGAGATAAAAGAAAAGAGCAACTGAAAGACTTTCAGGTTTCTGCTCCAAAGAGGGTCTGTGCAATTCTACTGTTGAAAACTTTCCCACAGCACTTTTGATGTCAGATGCAGTCTGGAGGTGAAAGCGGCTCTCTCTGATGTAGATACTATTTCTTCATTCCTCCATTGCTATGGCCAGAGGAAAACAAAAACAAACAAAAAAAACCTTCTTCTTGACCCATGTAGCAGCCAATGTACACTACAAGTGGTATGTAATTCAATGCATGCAAACGTTGCATTCACTTGCCTTTTTGAAGCCTAGTTATTGTGCATTTTTGGCAACAGTGCTGCTTTCCAGTGACAGCTTTGTAATGCATTAAGGCACTTGCTTGTAACTGAACAGAGGTGTCACATTTTTGAGCTGGCTCATACTGAAAAAAAAAAGGGAAAACATTTTCATACGTAGATATTAGACCTGTCACTGCAGTGTAACAGCCCCATATGTAGTGTCTTCAAAGTGTCTGTCAACTAAGTTTCAACAATGGTTTGTAGCAGTATAAAATTACAGCCATTTCTCACTTCCAATTTGTCAGATACTGACACTCTGTGAAGACCTTAAGTATTGGTTTTCAATGCACCGGTACCTCTAAAGTGTTATTCTAAGATGGAAACAGTTGTTGTACACATTGCTGTAGCAGTGTAGAAAACCTTTTCAATATAATATCTATTTTATTGTGCATTTTATTGGCCAGTATTTTTACTACAAAACAAAATAATACATTAGAGATAAGAAACTCGAGAGAAGCGAGCGAAAAACTGTTTCAAGGTTGGTCTGAAGCAGGAGTTTCTTGCCTGGGAATTGGGTGACCATCCCCATCCTGCCCTACAAACCTCTAAGATGATGCATGTTGGATACTGGAACTCGACCACTGCGCAGTGATGTTTATTATGATAATGCAGAAATATAACTGGCAATATGCAGCTAAAGATCAGGATATAGTTTATTAAACACTGACGGTACCGATACACAGTGCTTTGAAAACTTTGACAAGAAGGACTCCTAACCATGTTGGAAATGAGAAATTGTAAAACGAACAAATTTAATGATTTTTTTTTTTCCTGTACTGGCACTGAGAGCTGCCCTGAGGGGCATTTATCTTCAACCTGGGAGAAGGACTGAAAAAACCCAGTACTGAGCTCTCCTCTATTATTTATTGTCGGTGAAAACCTTCTTTTTAAGCATTGTAAATGCACTGAAATGCTTTTATTTTCCACATCATCCATTTCACACAGAGGAGAGTAAACTGCACTAGAAACTTTTTTTTTTCAGCAGATGTATGGATGAGCAATGGTTTTTATGCAATCATGCTGTAATATTAATAACCATACAATGGTGGGGGAGGAGGGTGGGAAATTAAATGGAATACTCTAAGAAAGCAAAAAAATAGTGATTATGTGTAATTATGCAGTAGCTGCAGGTGAAGTTTGTGTTTTAAGATTTTTTTTTAATCCATAGTGTTTACTGAACTGAGCCACAGGTGATAAAGTTTCTTCAGAATATCGAAAAAAGAATCCGGTACTGCAATGAGTTGTGTTTTGTTTTTTTTTTTGTTTTTTTTATGGATACAATTCTGTGAAAATAAACTAATCTTCATGTAACAAATATATTTATATATATACATATATATATATATAAACTGAATACAATGGACCAAAACCCAACACAATTATTTCCATCCTTTATGAAG